>JAULCE010156423.1:0-11870 GCA_032359355.1 Macoma nasuta | reverse complement strand
TGAGAGGAATGTATCCACAGTGATATCCTACACATTTATAAATTGCTCTTAGAATAGTCGAGCATGCTGTCCTCTGACAGCTCTTGTTGAATATTGTGTTTAGCGTTGTGCTTTTTGCACTTGCATTGGTGGTCAAAGCAGATATTACTATGCGTAATGGATGTTTCCATAGCTGTCAATCAAGATTAGGCATCACCAACCGAAATAAACCGCTGTATTTAGCACATGCTTTACCCACAATCAAACCTGTATTACAATAGAACACATGGTCAAAGGTTGTGGGTAAAACTGGACATTTTGTAAAGGTCACGGAACCATGCATTCTTGTTAAACTATGAGGTAAGGTTGAAGTGCGGGAGATGCAAATGCAAACGACTATCCCCAAATAACCCAAATTCATAGTAGCCTACATTTCGGAGTTAAGCTTCTTTCCCTGGGTTGGTTTGACGCTGGTGAGAACTTCATCATTGAAAATATTCTGAAGAGAAGCATCGGTATTTGAACTGCGGGTTGACGTTTAACAATAATAATAATACTTATAAAATTAGTAATAATAATAATAATAATAATGATAATCGTAATTGAATCGTAATCGTAATCATAATCATATTTTTATTTCATCAATATGTCACATTAAGCTACGGGTGTAACTTTTTTACAATATTGTCTATAAACAACAGCAATGTAAAAAAATTAAAAACAAGAAGTAACAATGATATGGAAAATTAAAACATTTACAAACACTTAACAAAGGCACATGTAGACTATGTAATAATGAACTATTATTGATTCAGAATTAGATATTTCTTTATAGTTACCTTTGAAAGTATGCATATATACAGGAATAGAGTTCCATATCTCACGAGGATAGAAAGAGAATGTTCGTTTACCAAACTTTGATTTGAAGGGAAAGGGTACAATGTATTGTGAGTAGCGGATCTTAATGCGTATGTACAATTGTGAGTGAAAAGAATATATAATGAAAATAAGTGGGCATTTTATTAGCTGAGCATCTATGCGGAAAATGACTGGGATCAAAAACAAGAGTGGGTTATATAGGTCTACAGAAACTCACGACCATTAAAGTAAATTGTTACATTTTTTTCTTGTAATTTGCTTAGTTGTTCATTTTGATTCATGTTTACAGATATTGGATGCTGAATTATTCCAAACTAAACTGGGTAGACAGTAAAGCACATAAAAGGGGTCAGTATAACCTCCGCTTGAATGCTTTGAAATCCATTATTTGGTGGTGAAATCGGGAAACGACTTGGTCTGTCTCAAATACAGACACACGCTGCAATGTAACGTTCTCCTCCGCACACGACCCAGTAGTATTGCCATAAGCATTGGCCGTAACGACTTATAAGTAATCAAGAGGTGAAGATGATGAACATGATAAGAGACGGCTTAAACTTCCCCATGACGGCCTTTTTCCCAGATCTGGATGGACACACTGCAAAGGCTGTCCAGAGACTGTATTTAATCTTATTATATAATGGAAAGTAACGCATAAAAAATATGCACAGCACATATAAACAGAAGATGCTCTCCTTGCTCACGAGATTGAAAATCCAGTTGTTCTTTTGCCCAGGTGGTACCCATTGTTCAGATATCGGGATTGACATGAATCTAGAGAAATTCGTGAAATTGTTTGTGTTTCAGGTTGAGAATTTATAGAGGAAAAGTTTAACTTTCTTTTAATGTCTTGCGGCAGAAACATTCCCGCGGTTGAGAGACAGCTCTATATATAGAATTTTTTACCTGCCTCAAACTTTTGACATTGTGGTTTAGAACTTTAAACTAAAAACAGGTCACTGAATAAGCAACTTTGGCGTTCGAATAGTTTATGTCTTACAAACTGTGTATACTTAAAACTTAAACCTTTCTTGTGATGCATCTAAATCGCCGTTTAATAAGTCTCAGCGTTGAAGACGTAATAGTCTATACTAGTTGATATGTAGCTAACTCCTTCACTGCTTACCACGAATCATAGTGGCATATGCAAACAGCTTAGATCCGGATGAGACGCCGAGTAACTAGCGTCTCATCCGGATCCAAGCTGTTCGACACTCGGCATGTATTTTTGCCAAAAATTAAAGTTGAAGTTTGAAAATGAAGCAGACGATATATTACGCATGCGCAGAATTGTTTTCCGGCAGTGAATTGTTTCCGGCAGTGAAGTGGTTAAGTCTTGGTTTTATCATGGCATGGGCATTTAGCTTCTGTATAACTTATACTGCGAAAAGAAGAATAAACAACTCCCAGGTATTATCTTAGAGTAGACAGTAAAGTGTTTTGATCAATCAAATTTCAGGATTACAAATTCATGGCTACGGATAGTACCTTCTTAGAAGTCTATTAAACACATGGTTATATAATTATTCAGTTAAGACAGACAGAGAAATTATTGTATCCCCGGTGTCTCTTATGTAAGCATTAAAAGGTGCCATGTTCATTTAAAAAGGACTAATGCCAATGCATAGGAAATAAACCGTTAATGAGACGGGGATAAAATCATAAAATCACCAGAGTCGTTTTGGCGATTGTATTTCTATGAGTATGATACAGTATGAAATCAGGAACAGAGATGCTCAACGGCTGAGTTTGGCTCCAAACTGTTTGGATAGGTTATCAGTACTCGGCGACGAATCATTGACATGTATGAGTATGAATATCGTCCTTACCAATGTAACAATCCAAGTCCGGTTGACAATAATTTCATTGCTTACATTAAGACCTGTGACCAAATGGGCAAATGACGAGTGACCCTTTGAATTTGCATTTAGTTTATTTAAAGGAGCATTATTAAAACCTGAAAGGTATGTTTCTTTAAAAATGAATTTGGAAAGGTGATAATACCCGTGGCGCATTTATTTGCGAAAATAAACTACCAGTTTATTCCTCTTACGATGAGTTTGATTACAGTACGGAAACTAATTAATTAGAAAATGCAATCGGAACTGGAACGGTATAACCCTTTTCGAACCGATTGATTGACGTACGTACCGATAGAAATGATGCAAGATGCGCTTTATAAACCACACGATGCAGTTTAAACGGCATCTTGCGGTTTATTTATCACATCATCCAAGTTCAGAGAGTTTTGAACCAGTTCGAAAACCTCGACCGAGCTGGATGCAAATCGGAGCGAAACCGGTAAAACCGTCAATTCAAACAGTTTCCATTCTATAGGTATCATCCTAAAACTCGTCGGTCTCATTCCGATAATACATTATAACCACTTCTTCACTGCTTACCCCGAACCATAGTGTCATTTCAAACAGCTTAGATCCGGACGAGACGCCGAGTAACTCGGCTTCTCATCCGGATCCAAGCTGTTTGACACTCGGCCAATGTTTTTGCCAAACATATGTTTATATGTGAAGTTTGAAAATGAAGCAGACGAAATATTGCGCATGCGCAGAATTGCTTCCGGTAGTAAAGGGGTTAAACAGCACGGCAGACACGCAATTTTTCTCCTTTAGGAAAATCTTTAAACAAGATTTGTAGATCTTACGCTTGTTTATTTAGTTTCACTCGTAAAATTGAATATAGACTATTTATTATTAGAAAGTTGTTAAAAGTAAGACGTAGCTCTAATTTACATATTTTAATTCCGTTCTTGAAAATGCCAAGCGGCCGACAATTTGAAGCTTACAAGTTAAACTAAATAAGATGTTGTTATAGTTACCTTTCCATAGGAAGAATTGTTTGATATATTTAGATTAAATTTGCTTTATGAATGTGGTTTATGCAAAAAAAACTGGTGTATGTATCCAGATGTCGCAACTAAACGTCGACATAATTCAAAACAAATATCGATTTCGATGGTATATAGTCTTCACGTACTAGCTGTTTTGACATACTTGTATGGTCTCGACAGATATCGGGGTCGATCGCTATGCGAAATCGCCTTTTATTGCTTCCTACTTTTATTTCATATACAAAATGGGGCTGTAAAGTTCAATCATGTCGGTAAAGATAAAAGAGAAATGCTGAAATATTTCCCGCTAAGGTAATCAGTATTGCAATGAATATCCTGCTTTAAGCCATAAATGGGGCTTTCAATACTGCTGCAGACATTTCCACAGGAAGCCCATTAACAGATAGATCCATCATAATGTTAGATGCGTCCGCTGGCCTGCCACCCGATGTCTATTTCTATGATATACGGTTTACCGTAAATGACATACATACGTCACAACCGGCTTGATAGCACTGAGATTCTGTGTAAATGTAAAACACCTTTAATAACGCTTCATGACGTTGACTGGTTCAAAGAGGGTCCCACATTATCATTTCGTCTGGTAATGAAAAGTAGCACTTAAGTTAAGAATAAATAGTAGACGGAAGAATGCTCCAAAGGGGATTTTGACAATTAAATAAAGCACTGGGTGAGTCTAGGACGGTGCGTTTAGACAGAGGTCATGACAGGATACAGACAGAATGGACAGAAACAGTAATCAAATTAGCCCCATACGCTTAGATGAGCATTTTTTCTTACCAAATACATGTACATTAATTATACAATACAATACCTTTTATTGCATTAAACATACAATTAGTACATTTTGAGCAAATCAATACATTCAATGAGCAATGACATGGAATTGTTTTCTCTTTTTTAACAGAAGAGCATATGATAAACGTGAACATGTTGAAATATTAATACAATTATGTTCAACCGGAAAGGTAGAAAATGTCTGACAAAACTAGGGTGTAGATTTACATTACAGAAGTCAATTAAGGGTGGATGCCAGAAATGAAAGTGGTGCAGATTGTTTTCTGGTGTATTTTGTTACCCCACCCACCCAACACAGTAGGACAAAAACGCACATGCAAAATATTCAGTGTACAGTGAAGGTTTGTGTATATTATGAAATGAATTTATATTTAGACATGTTTATTCATATGTCCATGTGTGTAAACATGGTATTTGTGTAGAATTCATCACAGTTAGTGGATTCCAGCCCATCTAAAAGACAAATAAAGATGGATTCCAACCTTTTAAAGTTTAAACGAACATCAGCTAAGAGAAAATTGATTAAAGATAATGACAAACGTGTCATTTGTCAGAATGCAAGTGAAGAGGTCTCTTACCACAAGATAGGCCACTTCAAAGGATTTAACAAGTTCAAAGATGCATTACAAAGTTGACTTGATGCCAGTGATAGTGACTTTAAAGTGTGTTGTAAGTGTTGTAGGATCAAGTGGTGAACAGATATTGCGCGAATCAGAGAGAAAATGTAAACAAAACTTACTATTCTACCTTAAGAACTTAAGCTGAATGATGATATAAATTCGCTGCTAAGCTATGAGGCATTTAAGTCGGCACAGGTCAAAACAGCGATTTTATGTGTTAATGAAACAGAACTAAACTCATTTTGTATCACATAGATTATATATCAGAGCATGGACAAAATATTGCGCTAGAATTGAGATTCAGCCACTTGACCATGATAACTTACAGAGAAAAGACAATAGTTCTGATGAACTATGCACACTTGTAAACTGGATGATGACTACTGAAACTTCTTAGACAACAGACAAAACAAACCTGACTGGCATGAAAATGAAGTATCCGATACTTCATCAAAACGTCTGGTGTCACTATTCAAGCAGTTGGCTATAATTTCAAGAGTAACTGAGTCACTAGACAACAAACACCTTGATATTGTAAATGTGGTTTGTATCAGGATAGTGGTAACACTAACATGTATATGTCTTTGTCCGACATCCAACCCTATTGGATCAAACACGTAGATGTTTAGACTACTGAGATCATATAGTGTCTCATTTTGGCAGGAAAACAGCCTGTCCATGCATTTGTTAGAGAATATTGATTAACAGTGGTTCCTTTCCTGCACAGAAATGCACAAAGAAGGGGGAGCTTTAGATACTGTATGTATTGAGCTAAGAATGATGGACAGTGATCTCATTGACATCATTACCCGGCTGGACTGTATTTCATGCAAGGTTGAGCCATAAAACATGTGTTCAAAAACTAAAATGGGTTACTGCCCAATGGTTCCAGCATCTATCACACAGTATTATTAACACTGTTTATACCACGATGAATATTTTTCAGTGCATGTTGAGAACACTAGGCAAAGATTGAACCTATACCCAAAGATGAAATAGCCGTTCATAACCTTGTGACAGTGGTTGAATAATTAATGGTGCATCCTTTTGAGTTAGAAAGAGTGAACAGTGCCTAATAAACTTTGCAACAACAGCTGTTGCGAGTTCTATTATACAAGCAAATGTATTCAATGCTCCTGAAAAAGGACAACCAAAGTTAAGAGAATTCATAGAAGACGGATTGCAGAGTAACGAGATCAAATTCAATTAGCTAATTCCCTAACATACCATAAAGATATTTAGTTCAATGAATAGAGCGATGAAAGTCAGGACACCCAAGAAGGTCTAGTCAGTGAATATTGACAGTCAGATACTCTGTAAACAAACAGTCATTACACAGAGTAGAAATAAAGATGTAAGATACGTGATGACTCGTGAAGTCTCGACCTGCAACTTTCACTTTTCAACCTTGATAAAAACATGAGTACAATCAAGTCTGCAACCTTTTCATGTATAGCATAAGATCAAACATTGAAACATATGCCGACAGATGAGAACTAAAATTCTACAATACATACGTGTAAAGAGATTTGCATACACCAATGTGGTTGGAGGCAAATGCCAAAACACTAAGTTGACCAAGGCTGATGACAGAGTATGACGAGAATTTGTGCAGATCTATGCAAGAGATTAGAAACCCAAACAGAGAAAACTCTACCCAACTCCAATACATGGAACTCTTGTCATACCTAGTTTATAAACTTAATATATATAGCAAATTTTGTGCCATCAGACATGGCTGAGAAATGCATGGAAATACTCTCAGAAAATATTGCACTGTACTTCGGTGTAGGGTTTAAGGACCCAAAGAAAGCAGTAAAGATGCAACAGAACTTGTGTGTGACTGTAGAAGAACTTGAATCAGATCATGATGAGGCAAACGCAATGATGTTTTTTTAATATTGAGTACGCAGCTAGATATTATGGTTTAACCAGTGTAGTACTTTGAGGAATAGACATCGATGTTGCAGACATTTGACCCAAGCAATTCGTCTGAGTTGCACAGACGGACAACTGGGTGAACCACTGACCTACCATAAGCCAGCCGGAAGGCTTTTTCACATAAAGATCTTCACCCCTGGCGAGGATCGAACTCACAGCGGTGATGGTCCTGTGAAGATGATAAAACCACCTTCTCCTTAAGCATTACTGGACTTCACAAAGTGTTTTTGAAAGGGATATTGTGACAGTATAATTATTGTCTGACGAGATGAAGTGCCAGTAGAAAAGAAAATATGATGTATACTGATGCATGTGACAGCAAAACTTGTGAAACAGACTACAATGTATGATGGATTCTGAAAGTGATGGGTGAAATTAGAATCTAAACAGATAATAGTGTTAAACTCACACTTAAAGAGTAAATGTGCTATATTAAAGGATATCCATTAAGTCTTATTGTAGAAGACTATGACATTGTGAGATATGTGCAGGCCTATACCTAGAATGTTAAAGCCACACTTGTCGATCATACCAGCACTAAATTGGCAATAAAATGCGTGCCATGAGGCAACATGGGTTTATTGACAAGACAATCAGATATACCCAGATCAACTAGATCACTAATTTGGTCTCTTTCCTGTTTGTATCAATAATGAAATAAGTAAGTCTACCCTGTATAAAGTAAAAAACAATGCATACCCGGATAAGACGCTGTTTCAAAGACATGGTGGCCAGCACGAGTCAACACTGTTTGCAAAAGACAATATGGCCAGTTTACTTGCTATGTGTCACAATATCGTACATCAATGCATTGACATGAGCATTATGTCATATAATAACTTTGCGAAACATCGTAGCATTTAGACCATTATTTAGACATTATTTCCGGACATTTATCCGTTTAAAGGTCAAAATCATACTTGAGTTTGAAACTTAATGTCAGGATAGTAACTGTTATTGTCCATTATTAAATTTCACTCCAGCAATTTATGCAACATACATTAAATAATGATTTCTCTGTTACAGTGTAACATTTATCTCTTAAGGCAAAGTCAAGTAAACAGAACTTACGATCAAGGTCAAGGTCACTTTTCCCGTGATGGACAGTGATTTAATTTACAAAGACAGGACTTATAGCTCAGAAATATGATTTTGCATTAGGTTGTGGTATATAATCCAATTCAGGTACAATCTATAGTCATTCTATACTGTATTGTTCGGATATTTGCACATTCAAAATACCAAAATAAAGTTTAGTAGTGACGTACCTTATGCTATTTTTAAAACAAATGCACCATTTTCAGAGCTGGCATCTACCCTAAAACTAAACTTAGATGTTTAGCCTAATCAAAAATACATGTGGAATTTTTTTACCTTTCGGGTTGAAATAAAAACATTTTGCACAAAGCCCTCCTTTAGAGCCCTTTTCAGACCTGCCCCCTGACTATAACCCGCCATTTTCAGATATTAAATTAATCGAGAAATAATTAACCTAGTTAAAACGTATTTTGTAATATCCCTCTCTCAAGTTTCACGTCCGAAATATTAACAAAAATCACTGTGGCGTAACGGTAAAAACGTTTAACCCTTTTTCCTTGTGTATCACTCAAAAGTGTCAAAACAGGTTCGACTTGTTTTATACACGATTGAGCAATCACAATCCAACAAAAAGACACTCACATATTAAGAAAATATGGCGCGGATGACGACGGCCGAACGTGCACGTGCTGTAGGAAAGCTTCAGGCACGCCAGTACGACATGCGAGATTTTACTATCATGTATCGTTCAAAATTTCCAAAACATATACATAATTTGTTAAAAACTTGACTTGCACCACGTTTCAGAAAGAAAAGTTAGTTTTCTTGGTTACGTGTTTAACGTCGGACGTCGCGTTACGTTACGTTCTCCCGGCCCTTACCGACGCTTAGACATGTTCCGGATATTATTTCTATAACCAATGTATTGCTACAATATCCTTATATATTTATTAATTCACAAATTTCGCACGACATATCCAGTTTGGTATTGGGAACAAGTTAAATTTCATCTAACCCTAACTCTAAGGTGGCGGGTTAAAACATTGGATCAGTATACTCATCATCAGTGAAATTCAAGACCCCTGGTGACAAAGTGATAAGAAAGTATGTACCAAACTTTATCACGCAGAACAACATGCTTCAGATTTTGTAAATATGTGTGGATCTTCTGAAGTTCAGAGGGGTCAAAGACTGGGTAATGTTGTGTAGGGCGTGAAACACCTTGCCGAAGCTTGCTCTTCAGTTTTACATTTAACATTTTGCTATATGCCATGATCTCCTTGTCACGAACAATGTCTAAATCACGATTTATGTCCTATAAGTAGCGATTAACGACTGCCCGAAAAGTTTTCAAGGTTTTTTTTATGGTATTTCGCAGCATGGTCTCCAGGCATAGATGTGGCTCTCCTCTGGACATTCTTGAAGCTTTTTCAACATAAAACCTTCGAAGAGACTGATTTAGGTCTTCGGGGCTCACTAATGCAAGACCTACTGGCTGGTTTAGATTCTCTGAGCACCAAGCTGCAACCAGAGAAAAAATAAAAGAATGTTCTAACGGATATTTGCGAAAAATACTTATTTTGCAGTCAAAGCTCTAGATGAAAGGCATATGCCTTTTATCTAGAGCTTCAAATGACTGCAAAATAAGTATTTTTTACACGTATCTGCCCAATATTCTTAATAAATCCTCTACATAAGCATGTAACTTTAATTGCCTCTTTAGCTACTATTGAAATAATATGGGAAATAATGCATTGGCTCTTGACGAGCCAATGCTCCTTTTCCTAATGTAACATCAATTCAATGAAAAATGGCATTTATTTTTCATTGAATGATATTCATCCTTTTTATCAGATTATTTCCCTGTGGGTAAGTCTAAAAAAAAGACATACTGAACAAAGGGTTAAGGTCATTTGTTTGTAAATTCAAGTAAAAAGGTACTAAATAAGAATACAGGTTTTTAAATCGTTCATGATTCAGCCAGCAAGATAGACCTTAAACAGATGCATCTTTTATGAGCTGTTTGATTTGGTCTGTACTAGTTAACTCGCTACATCAAATGCCTTTTTTTTCTAAACCCGTTCACAATGAAACTATATAATGATTGTTTAGGCAAAAGGAGAAACATTATTTTGTTTCAAATGTTTCATTTCCCGTAATTATTTCAATATCAATGCAACCAAGCCTGAAAAATGCGTATCATTTGGTAAAATGATTATTGTACAAGTGGGCTCTATTATTGAACATTCACATATTTTAGCTATCAATTTATCTAAACAATACTGTATTATTGTATTAAAATGGATTTTATGTCAAAACAATATTACTCTTGGAATGAGGCAAATGAATTTAAACTTGCTTTTCTTTACAACTATCCGTTTGGTGGACACCTGTGCAATTAAATAGGAGGCAAACATGTACAGACCCAGATCAGCAAATGCTTCACATTTCTGCAATGGTTTTAATACTTAAATCAAAGTGCTGAAAACACTGTAAGCCTGGTTCATCAATTGGATAGTTTTAGTACATGGCTTTAGTACATCATGCAATATTTGTCTCATCTTGCATCTCCGTCGGTGCATCTTAACTTTCAATTTTCATGCATACCAATAAACAACAAACACCCTTTTGATCTGATAAACTTACATTTTGAAAATAATTGTAATGTATCATAGTGCATCTTTACTGTATCAAGAGCTTGCACATTTGTGAATGCTCAGAATTCCTAAATCATTTTCTTCACCGTTTTGTACAAAATACTCAGAACAAGCTAATTCGCTGAATTGATATTTTCTGCCAAAGATATGGAGAAGATAAAAACACTAAGAGTCTTAACATTTTTATTAATTCTTATACTGCCTAGCGCGACTGCAAATATAATGTTCTTACAGCCGCTTTAATCGAGATTGATCCGGATCCAAGCGTTTTGAAATTCGGCAAAATGAAACACCCACGTGTTTGCGTACTTTTGAATAACATTGACAAACTTCAAGGCTTAATACCGAAAATCGACTTTACATTTAGTATATTGCGTTATCAGCCTAACCCTCTTCATGCTGTTAAATGTCGACTGCTGAAATTTTTGTCTGAATGATTTTGCTAATTTCTGTGTCTGTGCGTCATAACGTTAGGATCGGCATTAGTTGAACGGTCTTTATCCTTATAAACAGTAATCGTCCGAAATTGTTACAATAATAGAATTAGAATAAAAACTGTTTATCCGGTGAGTGGATAGATACCTGTTATGTGTTAAATGGGGTTTGCCGCAACTGTTATTGGCACGCGTGATAAGTCCATAGTATGCTTGTCATGTTTAATTGTTTATTAACTCGTGTATTTCATTAATTGATCCAAATAGGATTAAAAATATTTGCATTTCAATCAGTGGAATAAAATGGAAATCGGATCATCACAACAAAGGATTTAGTAACAAGCAAACACTCTAGAACCATATTAAACGCTACATTTTCAACGCAGGTGTGTATAAAAACATACATTAATCAGAAACTAAGGATAAAGCTTACGATTACGTGACAGGGCACTCTTTTGTTTCAAAATTTATAAAAACAAGAAAGCAGTGTTTGTGAAACACTACACATATACCCCAGTTGCACATTGACCCCTATATTTGACCTTTGATCTTAATTGATGACCTTGACCTCTCATATCACCCATTCAAAATGTGCAGCTCCTTCAGATAAACATAAATGTCAAGTTTGAAGTCTCTATCTTTACTAGTTCAAAAG
>JAULCE010156312.1:0-11870 GCA_032359355.1 Macoma nasuta | reverse complement strand
ACCTGACCCATTATCTCCCCACACTTCTAGCATAGGCACATGTATCCGATTATAAATTTTACTGACCACGGTCAGATTAGAAAATGCAAACAGCTCGACACCACATTACACGATAAGTAATTGGATACAAACTGTTTACTCGACCGATTTCTTTCAATAAGCGAATTAGTTACAATGAAATAGACGGCATGTTTTAGGGTATGGGCAGTTACACAGTTGGGTAAAAAATGTTTAAATCTAGAAATAAAATATAAATCTTGATTAAATATTTGTGAAAAACAAATATAATATTTTCCCTTTCTGTATGCAATGTAGGATCATATCGTCCATAATCAGGTTAGATACTTGTAACCTTATCTTTGTTTATTCCAAGTAATCTTACTGCACGGGATTAATATATTTCACACCACGTTGTGTAATTCCAACTCTGTGCTGGAACTGATATGACCCGAAATGGGGTAATACCAGGCTCTGAAAATGTTATCTGTTAAAGTGTTCATGTGGCGCACATCTCTAATGGTAGCTAGTCTGTTGACACTTTGACAATACAGATTGCATGCAGATTAGATCCACATGAAAAACCTAAGCATCTTAAATTATTAACACTAATAACAGTTTTAAAGAGTCATGACAGAAATCTTCTTCAGAATTGTAGCAGACAATAGGTTATGTCGACAATATATCCTGATGCATGTGAACAAATAATGTAGTAATATTAACCCTCTCCTCTGCAATCTATTTCTTCTAGACTCCAAATAGAGGAAAGCATCTGATGAAAACATAAAAAAGTGTTAAAAAGAAAAATACTTGACTCAAAATCATGTAGAGAATATGATCACAAAATTAAGAACCTATTCACTTTTTGAATTGTATTGAATTTATTTTATGAAATTGAGATTAAAGCGATTTTTTAGGAGGTAATTAAAACGCTACCTCATATGTTATTTTTAGACTCATTCACATTTAAAGCAACTAAAAGGATGAGTATCCAGAATGAAGGAAAATGCCAATCTTTTAATTATTCGGGAAAATAGAGAATTTCCTTATTTTAAGCAGTACTTTATGTTCAGCAAAAGTGACATGCTCTTCTCAACTTACTAAAGGTTCTTATATTAATAAGTCCACTCTGGTAATTGTGTGTTTATGATACAGTGCTTAGTTGATTAGGTTAACACTTCATAATTACGTGTCTATTAATACACAATGTAAGGAAACATGAAACACAACACTCGCCATAAATCAATATTTGATTATCGCACATCATCTTGTTAATACATAATTTTCAAAGGATGTTTTGCAGTTAAACCGATAAACTTTTTAAAAAAAAGCAAACACGCCAATGTTATGCTGTTTGATTAGAATAATGCTTGGTAGTCATTGTTTGCATGATTGATTTTATTAAGCCCTTCTCATACAATTACTTTTATAGAGAAACAATGTGTTGCAGCGATTTAGACCCTGTTTAATTGCATGTTATGCATTCTGGTCTGATAAGATTGTTCTATATACCTATAAAGAAAAAATAGATGTTTCTAAAGATACGTATAATGAAACTGTCAGTGCACTGACAGTGTACTCTCAATGCACTGCCAGTTTATTCTCAGTTACCTGCCAGTACACTGCCAGTTTACTCTCAGTGCACTGTCAGTTTACTCTCAGTGTACTGCCAGTTTATTCTCAGTTATCTGCCAGTGCACTGCCAGTTTATTTTCAGTGCACTGATAATATACTCTCAGTTAACTACCAGTGCACTTTGTGTAAACTTTAGCTTAAACAGTACTGTAGTAATATATGATGCATATATTTCACGTGGTGCAAAGGCTGGTACCCATGCGGGTATCCGCCCTTTTTATTAGTTTTGAAAATTGAAAACCGCTTAAGGCGGTGCTAGGGGCCGTAAGTAATTACTACTCATGAAAAGACTCAATAAAACCGAGTCTGCAATTTTCTCAATATGAATTGGCGTTCTTGCTTTTTAATGATCTTCCTTTAACAGAATTTAGTAACTAAACCAAGATTGTGGGAATCGTTTTAACTTTTGCGCATTTATATATTAAAACGCCAGGGCTATGGTACAGTTTTAAAAACTCCACTTGATTTAATATGTTCAGACTACCTGAAAAAGGTCGAAATGAGCGAAAGAAAATAGTCAAATTTCTTATCTCGAACTCGGTCATAGATTCTGCTTTGTGGATGCATTTCGAAATTCGGGGACTATTCATATAAGTTCAAATTACCCGAAGTTTAAATTAAACAAGACCCACCAATTTCGAAATAATGAGTTCGTACAGCGGTGCTCTATCATAAAAAATGTCTTTTTACAGAGAGATGGCATGTAAATGTAACAAGTGTTTTAATGTGGTGGATCGCAACATCGCACGGGTATTCCGTGTTTACGGCAAATTCGTGGCACGTAATCCATGGAAGGTCCTGGTCGTCGCCATCGTCATCAACTGTGCACTTGGTGTCGGCATGATCAAACTCAACATTGTTACCGGCGTAGAGGAAGTCTACACTCCAATGGGCAGCCAGGCGAGCAAGGACACTGATAAACTTGAGAGTATATTCCCTGATCTCAGCGGCTCTAACTTCCGCGGTTACCAGATGCCAGACATCGGTAAATACGGTCAAGTAATTGTCCGTCCAAACAGCGGTAACATCATGGATACAAGTTTTCTGACATCACTGGACCAGTTGTACACGTTTTTGACACATATATCTACTACAGATGACAATGGAACCACTGTGAATTACACTGATATCTGCGGAATGAGAGACGGTAATTGCGCGGTTGACGGGGATTTGTTTGTGGATAGTGAATTTTCCGCAGCTGTGACGTCAAACTCTGTAGATTATCCGTTCTTCAATCACTCCACCAGAGGTCAGATTTACTACGAACAACAGGTTGCCGGGGCATCGGTGGTTTCCGGAAAACTCCAATCAGCTAGCATGATTTCGCTGACCCTGAATCTACGCACAGATACAAACTATTATGTAACAATATCGGAAAAGTGGCAGGACGCTTTTCTATCAAAAGTAGAAGCCTACTCACACCCAGATTTTCAGATCAAATATATCCATGCCGATTCCTTGAGCGAGGAACTTAGCAAAAACGTCTCCGGTGACATTGGACTATTCTCATTGACCTTCACCTTGATGATAACATATGCCTGTGTCGCCACATTAACGGCGAGATGTGACAGCGTTGGGCAGAGGGCGTTGCTCGGTTTCCCCGGGGTTCTACCCGCCGGTCTTGCTATAGTTGCCGCCTTTGGTCTGTGCAGCCTGTGTGGTGTGGAGTTTGTCAGCATCGTCGGTGTTATACCGTTCCTTATAATAGGTGAGTAGTGTCACACTTAACTCTTTCACATTGTGTTGTACTATAGTTTGACCCAACAAAATGAAGTTAACTAATCAATTCTTTGTTTCTAAGAATTTGCGCAAATAATGAAACACTCTAAAAACGGATTTAAAGTGACAGCAAAAGTCTTGATAAGATCAGAAGGTCATTTGAAAAGCAATATATAAATGACTGTTTCTAGTCTTCAATAAACGGATCGCTTATAACCGGAATCAGAGTCTACCAGAAATCGGTCATAGCGTTACTAAACCTTTCTCAGCTGGATAAGTCCGAAGCACACGGCGTGTTATTCTGTGTTGGTTTATGCATCATATATTATACTTTGTTGTACTGTCCATGACTTTCATACTTTGTTGAACTGTCCATGAATCAAAACTTATTTTTCTTGTACTTGTGTTATCCCTAGTCAATACAAATATTTTAAGATTTTAACTTTGTTGATGAATCATTTAAGGTCGAACTTCGTTAAGTCGAAGAAAAATGAATGTTTTTATTACTTTGATTTACCCTTAGTTCAACGCAAGGTAATAGATGCCTTATAGCCATAGTTCATATCTTTGCCACTGGATGGTTATATCTGAACGGAACTTTGCCACTTAAAAGACATTCTAACATAAAAATGTTCGACTAACAGTATCTTCAAGTTTTATTAAATTTGGGGGGAATAATTGATTAAGTTAACATTGAAGCCTATAGGGTATATACATTTTGTAGCCTAATTATGAGAATCTTAATTTGATATTCGAGGAAAAGCTATCGGTAGAAAGCTACATAATATGGTTCCGTTTCAAATTTCATAAAGAAATCTAAACTTTCTCAATGCAAACTGGGGAAACGTATTTATCTTTAGTTTTCAGGGGAAATAGATAATGAAAACAACATTATCAGAGGGAGATATATAACTTGTCAATTTGCACCTTTGATTTTCATATTTTTTTACATTTTTAAACTAACAGTGTCAAGGTTTGTGTATGTTTTGGTTGAAATGAAGGCTTTTCGGCGTTTAATACCTTAAATTCGAAGATCCGGTAATTCGAACAAATACAAACAGTCCCCAAACTTCGATGAGTATTCACACACAAAAAGTGTTGTTTTTTAATTCAGAGTTAGTTTTTATTCAAGCATAGGTGTGACTTGACCAAGTTAAAGGTATATAACGAGGTTCGACTATTTTATTGAAAACAGTTTAGACCCAACGCTGTGATTTAACTCCGACATGGCATTTAATCCATGTCTAGGTTTTTTTTTATCAAACATAAAGATTAGTTTGAGACTGAAATAAACTAAGAAACGATCGGAACAGTCTGCACATTTTGAAACTCAATAAAATTCATCTTTCATATAGCTAATCAATGAGTACACTGCATATTTTCGTTCAGGTATTGGTGTTGACGACATGTTTCTCCTTATGTCCGGAATTACGGAAACCGACTACAACGATGACGTAGAAACGCGGATCGGGGAAACCATGGCAACGAGCGGTGTTTCTATAACAATCACATCTTTGACAGATCTGCTAGCCTTCGCAGCTGGGGCCTCGTCCGTGTTCCTTGGTGTCAGAAACTTCTGTATTTATGCAGGTAATCGTATTTTTTTCCGAAATGCAACAACGTTGATTTAACAACGTTTCAACGTCGATCGTTGTTGAAGCAATTGAAACGCCTTACCACACTTCTGTAGTACTTGAAAACATTGTGGGAAATGGAGCATCAAAGAATTGAAATTTTCGTTTCCATTAGATATTCCTTCTTTTAATCAGATGCTTAATTGGAAATGACTAAAAGGTAGCAAATTAGGTATAAAGGGTTAAGCAATGTTTTACTCATAAGCTTTATCTAGATCAACAAGGGTAATATCTGATGCAATTTAATGATATCTAGCAGGGACAAAAATAACAATTTTGAATGGTTTTGAAACATTGTGGAAAATTGAATATTTGCTCATTATGAGCAGTGCTCCATTTCCTACACTATTTTTTTTTAAATGCATATAAATATGTGTATGAGGTAAAGGGTTATTGACTTAATGGGTAATATTGTTAACCTCGGGAATCTACACTGTTTGGCAGATTCCAGAAAAAAACATATTCAATAGTCCTTGCTGTCAACTATCACATTCAACATAGGGCTCCAACGATCAGATGATGCATTGGAGTTGGATATACAGCTGTTTATCTCCGCTTTCTCAATTTGCAATGCTCAAGGTCTGATTTCTTCACAGTCAGTTTGTTCGGTATCGGTGATATAAGATATCTAGCAAATCCTGATTAAAGTTCTTCTCTAAGAACCGCGCTTATTAATTTACAGGACGTATTTGAAAACTGTTTACCCATTACCCTTTATGCTATTTTAGAGCTCTCCGCGAGAAAAGATTATGAAGTAAATAATGATGGGGAATAGTATCTAGCAAAACTGAAATTGAAATTGTCAATTTTGAGTGGTTTTAAGAACAGTGTATGAAATAGAGCATTTGCCTTTTAGGATCAAAGGGCCCATTTCCCATAATGTTTTAATAATCGTCTTCTACAGATGTGCAATATACAATTTACTATGTGTGCTAAAGGTTAAAACGTCCCCTTATGGTAGACCACCCATAGCAAGTTCTCAATATTTGTATATTTTTTCCTCAAATCGAAAATGTTTGTTGGTTGTTGGCCCTGGTCTTCATTGCCTTAATAATTTCGATCACATATTACATTGAACGGCAAGCATAACTGCAAATGAAGGAGAAGATTTTATCTCCTCTATCCCCTTGCTCCATAAAAAACATGCTATTTTATACCTTCTTCACACTGTAATTATATAATGAATAGGAAGGAAGGAAAATACAATTTTGAATGGCTTTGAAAACAGTGTGGGAAATGGAGCATTTGCTACTTGAGAAAAAGCTCCTTTCCCACAATGGTTTCAATATTCCTCTGCTACGGACATCAAAGAGCATAAATATCAATGACGTAAAAGGCTATGTCACTTACAACATCAGTTATAATATGTTTAATCTGTTCTTGTCACAGGTGTAGCAGTTGTGTTTTGCTATCTCAACCAAGCGTCCATGTTTATCGCCTGCATCGCCATCAACGAGAGAAGGACGCAGGACTATCGCCACTTTGCCTCTTGCAGAAAAGTCAACAGACGGACAAACAACGATGACTTTACTGAAGAATACATGGTCAAGAATGGAGACATTGTACTTAACCCCATTGAAAAGAAACATTCTCGTTTAGAAACTCAGTCACCAGTATCAAAGTCTCAAATCAGTTTTTGCAATGTAAACGATATGCCCAAAGATTCCCAGAAGCCTACACCTTCTACAGCAACGTTGCCACAACCTCCGCCAAGCTGCAGTAAACAGTTTTGTTCCTATCTTTGCTGCACTGGGCGACCGCCTCGCAGTCAGGCAGAATCTGAAAGTCACCTGGACAAGTTTCCTCGCTGGCTGATACCCAAGCTTCTTACTCCCAAGTGGGCAAAGGTCCTGATCTTGGTTCTATTTGCTGGCTATCTGGGAGCGTCTATATACGGAGTCACAGAGATGAAGCAAGGTCTGGACATTAAGAATCTTGTCTCCGACGACTCTTATGTGTATAAATTCCAGGTATCGCTGGAAGAGTTCCCAGGTGATACCATTGTGTCTTTTGTCTTTGACTCTGAACTTGTATACTCCGATGCAAACACAAAAACTGCAATCGACAACTTTATAGCAGCTGTAAAAAGTGACAGCACGGTACGAGACGATTTTGAAATCAACTGGTTTTCCTCTTTTGATTCTAGTGCAGATAGGTCTTCTGAATCTGCATTTATTACCAGTCTGCAAACGTACCTTTCTGCACCGTCCAACAGTCGCTTTGAGATTGACGTTGTTATTGACACAACCGACAGCGTAATCAAACAGTCTCGCATTCATCTGATTTCAGAGACATTGGCAGATTCTCAAGCACAGGGGAAGTTCATGTTGCGCATGCGCGAGTTAGCAGATGGCAGTTCTTTATCCGTGTTTGCCTTCTCTCCCGCGTTCCTGTATTATGAACAATATGTTGCAATTCTTCCACAAACCCTGCAAACGGTCGGTATAGCTATTATCATGGTGTTTTTCGTCACGTGCCTGTTTATGCCCCACCCACTCCTGTTGGTATACATCACGATGACAGTGACCATGATTACAGTTGGTATATTTGGATTCCTCGACTTTGTTGGTCTGACTCTTAGTTCTATCACAATGATACATCTTATTATGAGTATTGGATTTTCTGTGGACTTTGCGGCACATATCTGCCATGGCTACATGATATCTACCGGAGAGACCCGAAACGAACGAATGATCAGCGGAATCAAACGATCTGGCGCTCCAATCTTTCACGGAGCTATGTCATCTCTGCTTGGTGTCATTATTCTTGGTGCCGCCAACTCCTATATCTTCTTTTCCTTTTTCAAGGTCATGACTATTGTTGATTTATTTGGAATCCTTCATGCTTTGTTTCTACTTCCGGTTATCTTGTCTCTGATTGGTCCAGCCACATCATCTGCATCACAAACCAGTCCGCAAGCGAGTCCAGTACACAATGCATATGCGTCAAGTGCCTCATCAGCAAATCCACAAACCAGTCTGTAAGTGAGGCCAGCTCACAGAGCACCTCGGTCACGTGCCACATCAGCATAAACACAAACCATTCTGCAAGAAAATCTATAATTGCACCATTGCTATGCAGCCTCGCAAATGGTTAGTACGACCCATATTATAGAGCTCTAACCCAGACATGAATATTCTCGGCAAGTAAATACAGTCAAACATTGAACCTTGCTTTAATTGAAGCAAAAGAATCTGAATAGAAAATTGAAATAGAAATCCGTTGAGAGGACTATTTTTCACTAGTTCATATTAACTCGAACATCAGGTAACTTTAACTTTTGAAAATAGTTCCCCTTCCAACTTCAACATAACGCGTTTCAACTTCTTATTTACATCTTCATCATCATGGTAACGCAATCATTAAAGTAGATTTTAATAAGAATTAAACAATAAAAAAGAATGTGAAACTATGTATGTTTTTACGTACATAAACACTTAGCATATCATATATTCTCAGTATGATGGCAACCATCTTAATGTCTGCTTTGGTCACCAGCTGTTACTCAACCAAACACAGGATGGTACAATGCAAGTTTATCCAAGTTTATGCTTCCTTTAAGGTTTTGGTATGTCTTAATTTTAAGACAGGTAATTGTATTCTATAACAAGGTTTCAAGGTTTAAAAATTGCTCAATTTTAACAGCATTCGCAAAATTTTAATCATCATTTTTGTTATTTATATTATCATTTCATCATCATTATTATTATTATAATTATAACTACCATCGAGTCCCCTTAGATCTGAATCATTTCTCTTTCAGTTCTTAACCCTTTTAGTGCTGGAAATAAGTTCTTATGCCTTTGAAACCAGTGTAGACCCAGATCAGATGGCTCCTTGTGGAGCCCTCTGATCAGAGGTCTACACTGAAAATTAAGGCGAATTTATCCCCAATAATTCATATAGACTGGCCATATTTCAAAATTGGAAGTCCATTTTAAAATTCAGCACTATAAGGGTAAATTAAATTGCTGCTTAACGCTTTACTCCACGACATTGTGCTCTTTTAAGACTTATGATGATTAGGAAGATTTTCACACCAATTTTGAATGGCTTTGAAACCAACTCATTATGAGTAAATGCTCCATTATACACCATATTTGAGTACAAAGGGGTTAAACGGTGTGGAGCAAAGGGTTAATTTGTGGTATTAACTTTTGAATCTAAGTTATGGTTTTTTCAATTTATAGTTACTGGTGAATCTCATTGACACTACTATACAAAATGACTGTGATAATGGGCCACGTCACGCGAAAAGGGGCACTCGGACATATTAAGAAAAATGCTGACTCGGCTCTTTTTCAGCGGTATTATTCCAGCATCTCGTCACGAAATTTACCATTTATATTCAGTTAAAGGTAGAATTGGATGTCCTCTATGATTGTTAGTAGTGCAGACTCTGACCAGCCGCCACGTCAGTGACGTGGCGGCTGGTCTGGGGCTACACTTTTTGCTATGTCCGAGTGCCCCTTTTTCGGGTGACGTGACCCAATTATGTTTTGTGATCATTATCTGAAACTATCATTATCTGAACCTTTGAGTGTGCCCCAAATCGTTTCATAAAAATATCTCTGATCCAAGTTACTTGGTGCTTGATATAGATCTAAGCTGGTTGGTACTCGTTCAACACTTCTTGACAATACGTCAGTCTATGATCTAGACAACAATTTATTGAGATAAAAAAAAAATAGTCATGGTTCCAGATAAGCGAGCGTTAACCCTTTCGGCGCCAAATTTAAAATTGTCGGTTGGAACCACTTTAAGATAAAATGTTTTAACGAGATAAATCAGAAAAACGATTAAATATTGTTTGTATAGTCCGAAACTGTTAACACGGGACTAAAATTTGTCGCAAAATAGTGAAGTCCCAGATCAGACGCCGCCTAATAAGGCGGCTTCAGATCTTGGACTGCACTATTTTCAACGGCGCATTTAGGCGACTCTGGCGGTGAAAGGGTTAATCAATTATTATTATAGCTCAACTATCAATCCCTCACTCTATATGCTTTTTATACGTATTCACAATGAAAGAAAAAGGTAAAATATCTAAATTAACCCTTAGCCTGCTACGAAAATTGATGTCTGCTGAAAAGTCGTCTGCTTCATTTTTAAATATCGTCCGATTTTCTTAAAATATAGTGAACCTATTGTCCGAGTGTCAAACAGCTTGGAGCCAGACCAGACGCCGAGTTACTTCTGATCTGGATCCAGGCTGTTTGAATAATCACCTCAGTCCCGAATAGCAGGCCAAGGGTTAAATCGTATGTTATGAACATTCATTAGAATCGCTTTGAAGACAATTCTAATGAAAGGTCACAACTTGGGGTTAGGTTGAGATAGAAGGAACTTATCTGTAGCTGTGGGATTGATATGCTGGGGATTTCATCACCTGGTACATTCCACAGCGATGCAAACAATGCAGAGCCTCTATCTAGGCCATATCTGATCAGGCGCTGCAATACTTAATCCTCTAAGAGACTCGAACGAATGTCATCTTTTTTTTTACCTTGATCTAGTTTTTGAAATTGTTAAAACGCTTCGGTGTGGGAATGATTTGCAGTTTAGCAGCAAAAGGATTTAACCCAAAATGGCACTTGCGGGGTTCTGCAAGAACAAAGGCTACACTAGTAACCCACGTACAATATAGGTGTTGCGATCATTGACCCCCCAAAAGGCACCCTTTGATGCCTCTGTATAAGATGACTATTTAACACTTTCACAGACAGGCAGGTTGTGCACATGCGCAATAATTGCTCTACTTACGCTTTAGACTTAACACACTCCCTCGACCTTTGGTAAAAGCATTGCCCGAGTGACAAACAGCTTGAATCCGAATGAGACGCCGAGTTACTCGGCGTCTCATTCGGATTCAAGCTGTTTGTATATGTTACTACACTCGGGGGTAGGGCAGTGAACGGGTTAAAACATTCGGGGAAATATGGAACTGCTCATAATGAGCAAACCCTTTCATTCCCACAATGCTTTTTAAAAAAAAAAAAAAAAAAACATTCAAAATTTGCATTTTCCTTTCTGCTAAATGTCCTTCCTCATCATCAAATTATTTCGTTGCATAGAAGTCTAAAAATAGCATTTGAGATAAACGGTTTTTGACCCCCCTTCTATTGGGACAAACACCTTTTCAGGGACTGTATTGTAGTGCACTAGTAAGCAGAAATTCTAACCGGTTATGCGGTGTATATATTCAGGTTAACGGGTTAATCGGAATAATTATTAGCAGCTGCACCAAAAGCATGACAAAAAGCAAATGGTTCATGTTTACTATTCTGGGTTTAGGAGATGAAACGGGGCGGCATGATGTCATTTGATTGAGGTAAAGCGTAACCCGTGTCTTATTAAGAAATATTCATTATCTATTTTAACTTAAATTCGAGTGATTTTATATTAGAAATGTTTTAATTACATTTTTGATCCACCGCCATATCTCAATTAGCTGATTAGTTCTCGCGAGAAGTATTAACAGATAAACTATGGGGATTTTTATTTTAACGGGACATACTGAAAGTCATGAAAGGAATTCACGAACAATCTGTGTTAGGAAATTTCCGTTATCTTAACACAAACTTAAATTCTTAAAGCTGCGTAAAATATATGCAGAATTAAACAACGTTTGACTTATTAGAGGTAAAACCCTTTTTACCGACACGCGCAGCAAATCCAAAGTTGGTAATAATTAGTAGAGAGACCAGCATATGGCTGTTTAAAGTTTCAATATTATATGGGTCAAAGGCCAAGGGCAAAGTGACCTAGTTTTGGTACATGACATTCCAGCTCACCAAGATGCATCCACACACCAAATTTGGTGTTTCTAGGTTATGATTTTAGGAGCTATGCTCCAATCTTAATTGTCCTGATGACCCGCGACGG
>JAULCE010156201.1:0-11871 GCA_032359355.1 Macoma nasuta | reverse complement strand
TGTGACTGTGCTGATTGGGTGGCTGTTTTGTGTTGTATGTGGTGTGTCCTGCAATACCTTTCTATCTACTTTTAAAGAGTAGTCCACACATGTAGTCAAACGTTACTGTTGTAAAAGCAACAGCGTGTTTCCACCAAAATAGCAAGAAAGCATCATTTTCATCTTAAGCGCTGTGAGTAGGCTCTTAAAGAATACCCAAATTTCCCTATGTTCTTTCGACTTAAAAAGCGGGTTTAAATGTATGTAGCATTGTAAATACGCTAATCAAACTGCTTCAAAAAAATTATCCTGATAAGAATATATGCAATTGCCTCTTTTCTTGAATATTTTGATCACTACGATATATGATAAAATCACCTTTTCCTTTCTCGATTACATTTATTTGCTCGGGAGGCTGGAGTACTAACTCTACTAACGTTACAGTGAATAACGCTAGAGAAGGACAACGATCTACAGAATTCAAGGTTGCTAACTGTTTTAGCTATAACAAATGCCATATTCTATAAAAGCATACAGTTGTGATATTCTACCGTTCATATCTTTAAGCACTTTGAAGCGTACATAATTATTATTATCATTATTATTATTGTATAAGTAATATGTTCGCTTGATGTGCTACAAAAGCTGAAAGGGGTAGATTTAGGTCGTTTTTGTAGCATACTTTACATTTGTTGTTACGTATTAACAAACGGCACAATCGAATTCATTGACCAGTAATGCAGTACACAAACACTAGTGAGTGTTGGTGTGAGTGGGTGATTTTATTTGTTGTTTTAACCGTACCTTGTGTACATGGTCGTATATACCGGGAATAAATTCCCAATCCTTCGCGAGGTGGGGTATCCCTCCGAGTTCGAGCCATTTGTTGGCAATGTCAATACAGTACTCCTCCCAATGGCCAGTTTCCGTCACAGATAGGACCTCGATATAGAACACGTGACCACTGCCCCCGTACTCAGGATTTCCGACGATAGCCGGAGTAAGGTAGGACTTGCTGAAAAATTAAATAGCTGTAAATGGATAAAGCTGGAAGCCATTCTTTAAACTTTAATCTGGCATACATTTCATTAGTCATTACTATAAGATGTATTACGCATACTAAATGCAAACTGTCTTTGATTACGTATCAGGATATTAAACCGTTTACGTAGTGGATGTCAAATTGTAAACTTGTCTTATTAATCGCGCCCTCTATTTTTTGTCACTGGCGAAAGAGATGGGATGAAAATCACCAATTTGGAAGACTAGACAAGAACATTTATCTGTACAAGTATGCTATCCATTTAGATCAACAGTTTTGCCATGAAAATTAATATTTCCCTAATATTAAGAGTAATCTGAACACAAACAGTGAAATGTAAAATATATCCTTTATTATTTCCCACGTGGGAAGCAGGAGCGTTCATTTCTAACAAAGAAATTTTCAATACTGATTTCATCCGCCCTGGATGCTGTCAGCAAAGGGTTTACAGCCAAGTCAGTATGTGGTTAGAATTATTTGCCCCCTATAATCGGAGAGTTAAATCGATGATAAAAGTAAATAAACAAAACACTAAAACAACTGGAGAAGTTGGAATTTACTTTTTTCGAGCTACCTATCTTTTTCAGATCTTACGTGGTTAGTTATTTTTCAATTTCAAGTATTGAGTAGGCAGGATTCATGGTCATCATATGTTTGAATTTCCTAGAAACCTATTCAAGAATGTGGTAATAATGCCAACAAACATATTTGATCTAAGTAAAAGGGCAGGTAAATATGCAAGTTTTGACTACTTTGGAAAACAAGACGTTCTCCCGGCAAACACCAATTTTCCATTCGAGTAAAGAGAATAAGCGCGAGCAAACAAACAATAGACGCCCAGACAAGAAGTATGATCAAAGGGTCATAACTCTTGCAAAATATATATGACAGAACACAATAATGATATGCGCGTATACTATTGGTTATACAGATTTCAATAAAGTTTCGTCGATTTCACACCAGTGACTGTAGTGAAATAGCGTGGACCAGAATTATAGTCAAATAGCATGGACAAGAAATGTAGTCACACGAACATAGCTCTGTGAAATATCACCCGACCGGAATACCCTAACGAAATGCGCTTCTCCTCTTGATGATAAATCTTCCAGTAAGGTTTCATTAAATTGCATTCAAAGTTTGTTGGGAAATAGAGCGAAAAAACTCAACAAACCTACCTATCCCACTACTTTGGTCAAGTATAATAAAACCACAACATAAATATAATTTGTGCAGAAATTTGTTTTAATCTGAAAATATAAGTAAAGCTTGGTGTAATTTAGATAGAGATACTTTTGAAAATATTTTCTTGCATAGTTATATTGACGTGTAAATTATGTTCAACCATCTATATGTATAACCTAAACAACGTGTTTCTTTCAAAAGAGAAACATTGCAATCATTATGTAGATGAAAGAATGATGTACAGACTATTTAATAATAAATGATGATTGAGATCCAATTTGTTTTCACAATCTGAAAATTCAAGTTGTAGACCCTTGTCTTATATTTTTGGGGTGTCATCCGAGACTGGATTTTAGACGTTGTGAATGTACGCATTTACACATGCCTCTTATTATGTATTTGGACCCATGTAATTGTCTCTGGGTCAAACTGCACCTATGCTGAGATTTGCGTTCTAATATCGACTATTACGAATGGTGAAGTCGTACGCTCAAATGTAGAGTTTATTTGTATTTCAAACTACAGTAGAACTTTGATGTGTCGAAGTTAAAGGGACTGTTCGAAAAAGTTCGACACATCGGGACTTCGACTTATAAATTGGCGATAGTTGAAGTCTTTTTCTGAAGCCTTTATGTCAAATGGATAGCTTGAACGATGAAACTAAATGCAATTTAGGTCCATGATTAAATATAAGGCTTTATTTTCATAGTCACACAGGATTTCTTACCTTTCACCGTCTGTTTTGTTCCTTTTGGGGGGGGGGGGGGCGGACGCTGAGCATTGTGTATAAAACTACATAATTCACCGATTTTGACTATCGCGAAAACTGATGACTTTTCAGACGCTTGCTCGCGAGAGTCGAAAAGACGCAAAGGCGAATATACTGAGAGTGTCGGAAAATGAATTATTATAAGACATCGTAAACAGGACTGCGGACTGAGAGTGTCGGAAAATGAATTATTATAAGACATCGTAAACAGGACTGCGGCACTCAGTTATGTATTATAAATGTACAAAACATTTTGCATTTGGTTAAAAAAAAACATTTTACGCATTTGCTCAGTTTGTTTCATTCCGGTTAATACTGCTTATTGTGGCATATTGTGTGTCTTTTTATACTGTACCGACGCCGAATGTTTTTCGCAAGGCAAATGACAAGCGATCATGTCTGTTTAACTTGAATGCACGGATTATAATGAAAGGACCGAAGGTGCGAAAGGACCCATCGGCATTTGACGACCGATAGAGTTCTAACAGGTGTTCAAAGTTCGACTTATTTATAGTGAAAAGTAACTGATTTCATGCATTCGGACCGAAGAAATACTTCTTACTGACTTACTAAATATTTCGATACATAAACGTTCGACTCATTCATGCTTTTTCATATAGATTATATAGAAAGACCTGTCTGGACTTTGGGAAAACTTCGACACACCGAGAACTTCGGCTTATTGAAGTTCGACTCATCGAAGTTCTACTCTACTCGGAAGTTGTACTCAAGATAAATATGCATTGCATATTTATGGCCATCTACTACTTGTTAATATGATAGCCATAACTTAAATGTTGATGAACATGTATGAATGTTTGAACAAATAATACTGAACTGTTTAATATATACTTTACGGGATTTTCGAGTGTGTTTTGGTTTAAAAGTTGTAAATAACTAAATGCCTGTCGACGCATTTAGAAGAAGGGTGTATTAGAACGCTTTTAACAATATGTAGTGAGTCTTCTTCTGTTATTCCACAACTTGTACATATATCTAGCTACTTTGCAAGTTTACAACGCTTATTTTCTGTTCTAACAGAGCAAACAAACGCCTCAGGAAAACAAAAGCAAGGCACTCTCATGCGAAAACTGATTTTGGTCTACATGATTCATAAGTTTTGCTATCAGCTTTGATCCATATCAGACGACGATTTAATCTGCGTTTATACCGGAATAGAGCTATTTTGACACTCTGTCAAAAAGCTTCATATTACTGCAGTGCCCGTCTGCTCAACGCTAAAATCATCATTCCAAAATGCGTCCTGATATATTCAAATGTTAGCATTTATTTGGAGGTGAAATATGTTGTTACTGTAAAAGTATTGACACTTAACGGTTATTGATCGGTAACGGTTGAGTAGTGTCACCAACTGAAACTATCACATAAACCCAGTAAAAATCATCTAGCCCACTAAAATGCCATTCATAGCGGCATTATCACCCTACGAACACCTACGAATCAGGTAGATGCAAGTTCCTTAACAACATCAAATAAACTAGTATTTTATCAATTCTCATTTAGCATATTGGTTATTACGTTTTCCATTGGGGCAAAATGAAAACCAGTTCGAGCGAAATCACATTCATCCATTTAGAGCGAAATAACATTTTTGTTTTGCTAAATGCCACTGTCGAATATTCGGCAGGCGTTTTTTTAAAGTAATAAAAATAGCAGTTATAATTATCATGCGACGATGTATTTGAGAAGATATGGTTTCAAGTTGGAGCGAAATGAAATCATGTTGGGGCAAAATTGAATTGGTTCGAAATGTCATTGCGGCATAACTGTTTGGACGAAAGGAAGATTGGGTGAAACGTTGGTAATCCCTTTTACAACACATAACAATTGACCTGTCCCTGAATAATGGCTAACATTATGTTGGTCCTAACTTTACAACATACATATGTGGTTTTTATTTTGTCTTAATTGCGCTGCAGTTGTATTTTTGCGTGGAACAGCAGCTTTCGCTGGAAATGTGAAAATTATATACAGAATGTGACCCTTTGTCTATGCAAGTTCGAAATATATATATCTCTGTCATAAACCTGTCCGGATCTAATAATAATTGCCCTATTTTGTGCCCATAATTTGGCCGGATCCAAAGTCCTGGTGGTTAGTTTTGGATGTTTTTGTAAATTTCTAAATTTGTATAGACACTTTTTTCAATTCTGTATAAACTTTTGCCCCTACTGCATGACAACTAATTTATATCGAAATGATAAAACGCAGGTTTGTTTCCGAATATTACGCCCAACCGAAAACGCATATACACAATGTACGTCTCTTTGTAAAGGTAGAAATGCTACATGAGCAGCGGAAAATATGTTTAAATAACTATTTATTTTACATATTTTCTGTTCTTATCTAAATGGAATTAATTGTTTCAAACTTCAGAACAAGAACGTTATTTGGCTATAATGTCACAATCGACATGTTTTCGATGTTTTAGTTATCACTGACTGTTGCGGCGTTAACACTTTTTAAAAGAGTGTATCTATGCTGTAACGAACTCGTGTTTGAAACTTAAACCATTGAAAACATAAACTTGTGCCCTAAACAATGACAGAGAAACTATTTGACCTGTTGTATTTCGGTATGTCAGTGTACGGTGAGTGTTTCCAGAAACCGCATATATAACGTAAGCAGCCTATTGCTAATAGCTCTATTTGTTTGGTCCAGCCGTAAAAATGAAACATTAATAAAATTTTGATACTGATCTTATATTGGCAAATAATTAAACACAGTCTCGTAACATGTACAGTGGTGTATGTCTGAATAGTGTAAACTAGATTTAACTCTAATTTAGAGCATAATGCATAACAAAAGGGTCACAATAGCTGCCACTTTTACTAGACCTTCCACCCAAGACACGCATTTTATTTATCTCCAGCTAATTCGTGATTAACCCTTCATTGCCTGGCAGGTTGTGCATATGCGCAACATTTGTTCTACTTCCGCTTTAGACTAAACACATTCCGTCGACCTTTGATAAAACCATTGGCCGATTGTCAAGCAACTTTGATCCAAATGAGACGTCCAGTAACTAGGCGTCTCAATCAAATCCAAACTGTTTGCATATGTTACTACACTCGGGATAGGGCAGTGAACGGGTTAATTTATATATACGAGGTACAGCGTTTTTAGAGTATGGTGGAATACAAAACTTCAGTATGTATATGCTCATGTCATGATTGTACTTCTTTTTAACCCATGAATCCTCTCCTGGAGCATGACAAATTTTTCTGCAGTGCTTGCTTTGCTTTATTCGACAAAGACCCCCTTTATAAAGAATGATGACTTTCCAAATTATACTTGAAATTCCATCTTTCTAGCGTATCACTATCATATTACCCGTAAGCCATCCACCTCATCTCCAGGGCGATGTTTAGTGGGTACTTTCCCTGCCTGTAGTACTCCATGGTTGTGTCCATGACAACTTTAATAATCTTGATCATTGTGTCGTAGTCATCCTTCAGGTCGAACACAAATTCCATATCACGGCATGGTGACAAATGAATGTACTTCCTACAACAATAACAATTAAAAATCTGAATGTATCTCCCCGAGAAAATATTAAAATATAGGTCTTATCCGAAGGTTACCTTTTCAATCAGCTTTGTCCGGATCAGACAATGACAAAAGCTGTGTCTGCTCTGGATTAAATTGTTTGACACTGCCAGTGATTCGAACTGTAGCCAATACAAAATAAAATATGTTTATTTTATTTTTACATATATAGGGTCAATCACTAATACTTACTCTCACAATACATAAAACACAGTCAATGGTACCACATTAACACGAACATCAAAGATAATGCATTAGCATTTAGCTAACAGTCTCTTCCGCACACAGCTTCTAAAGAGTATTTAAATGAGCACCCAGCCGACTGTCACTACAACACTCTGCTACTGACCGGTTTATTTCCTAGCACACAAATAACTGTTAATACCGTTTATACAGCACTTAGCTACCAAGTAGTAAATAAATAAGCGCACAACTAACTGTCATTATAGCACTGAACTACCAGATAGATACACACTCCCCCTTTTATACACAGAATATAGCCTACACCAGATGGATCAGATAAACTGACCAGTTTACCTGTTTATACCATGTACCCAGGATTAGCTTATAATGCAAACATAAACTGATCAATTTATGCAGTCCGCCCAGGATAAGCTGTACAATGTGTGTAATAACAAATACGATTCGATGACAGACATCCTGGCCATTGTTTCGCCATACTTTGAGCTTATCGGACAATGTTACTATAGAGTATACGATAACTAGAGCAAAAGAATATGTTACCGACGTAGTAATATACAAACATTAAAACATGTTGAATAAATTGTTGTGTTTGAAATAAATTAACCTTTACCAAAGCAAGATATTTCAATTCCAGCTCTGATGTTGGTATACTCTGTATTCGACTTAAAACAAACATTTATTTCGACAATCCATAGTTCATCACCGGAAACTGTAGCGATTTCGGGTGCAACTCACCCAAGTATACATCAAGTTCTGTATCATTAGCTTTATTTCAATAGCAGTAAAAGCCCGTTAAGTTTTTTCTTCAAGTAGGGTCAAATGTTAAAGTCATAGTGATCTAAATATGGTTGCGATAAAATTGTTTTATCTAGTAAATGTCTTAATGTCAAATTCTTAATGACTCAATTTTGGTACGAAAAATACTTGAAGTCCTAGATGTGCCTCTACGTCAAGTATAGTATCTGTTTGTGTTATAGAGTATGAAATATTGCTCGGTCCGGTCAAGTGGGATCGAAGGTCAAAGTCAATGTCACATTGACTTGAAATTAGTATTTGGCAGAATCACCTTAAAGATGAATTGGCATACCAATTTAGTATTTGTAAGTCTTAGGGAATTAGGCAATAACAAAAGTAGAAGAGAAGCTCTTGCAGGACTCACAACATACAAAACAAACAGCCACCCGAGCAGCACAGATACGATTTCTTTCTCAGCACACTCATACAAATACACACGTACACACACATACACGCGAGCTCAAACATATTATACGCAAGAAATTGGAGACACAGCAGGAGAGATAACAGACATAGCAATAGGGTGAAAACTGGAGTACCGCCTTGGAACTGTCAAGGGCAAAAGAGCCACTGGGGGCTTAAACCGGTTTAGGGACGCCCAACAACACTGCTATCCTATTATCACCCCATCAGACGTACAGTGTTAATACACGTCATCCCCATCCTACTACCCCAAAACATCAGTGATGGCAAATCGTGTTGTAAAATGTACTAAAGCCAATGTACTCAATGACTTGTCTTAAGTCAGAGTAATTGAGCAGCCATGTTGGGCACTACAAAACGGACAAAATACAAATATCCGACGTTCCCCTTCAGTTTCCGGCTTTAAAAGTAGTTATCATATAGTATTATGACCTTCCCGTCGTCGCATAAGCGAAGAGGGAAGCGTGATGGCCAGCTGTTAAAGGCTTAGCCACCAAACACGCAGTGCGTTGTAATATTGTTGGATCATAGCCATTCTTAACGAATGTTTTAATACGTTTTATAAACAAAGTATGAAAATTGGTATGTCCAGCTATTATCCGAAGCTTGTAAATCACATCACTATAAAACTATTGGTGTGAAATACCTTGTCGCAGAAGCGCCTTTAAATTACATTCATACTTGCTAATTAGAGATACTTCGATACTAGGTTTTACGAAGTTGTTCATGTCTGTATCCTTGCTTGAGTATTTTTGCAGTAATAACACTATAGCGATTACTGCAATCCTCAACGGAAGAACAGACCTTAGCAAATCGAAAAGTTAACCGCGTAAGATGTAGCACGGTGAACATCTCCGTCAAGATGAGGGTAATTCATTATTTTGAAATTAAAGCTTTTATCATCGATTGTTGACGAAACTATTCCACTAGTAATTGAAAGCTCTTAATCAGGTAAGGCTGGTGTAACATCCGAATTGTTAGCTTTATTTAATTGAAGTTATTTAGGGTAAATAGAAGTACGAATGCTTTCAAAATAGGGGTCATCTATGTTAAATATGTCGTCCAAATATCGAGATGTGTCATTAAAATCATGGATAACATCTGCCTGTGAATCGGGGTATAGTCGTAACATAAAATGTCTCTCTTAGCAGTACAAAATCAAGTCCGCGACAAGTGGTGAACACTTTGTACCCATAAGAAAACTAATGACTTGACGATAAATGACATTCCCATACCGTACACAAATGTTATCTAGAAGATAGGTGAACGCTTCTTAAACTTCGGAGCAAGTCTATAAAGTGTAACGCTTAATTTAATGTCTGATGAGTGAGGTTGGGTGCCCCTAAACAGGTTTAAACCCCCAGTGGCGTTTTAACCACTGACTGTTCCAAGGTGGTACTCCCGTCTTTACCCTAGTTTTATGTCTGTAACCTGTCTCTATGTGTCTTCTTACTGTTTGGGCTCGCGTTTGTGTGCAAGTGTATGTATGTATGCACGTGTGAATGTGTTGAAATAGAACTTGTTTCAGTACTATTCAGGTGGTTGTTTGTTTTGTATTTGGTGTGTCCTGCAATAACTTCTTTTCTAGTTTCGCTCTTCTGTAAAGAAAGCAAGCCCAGTATTACACGGCAGAAATGATCTTTGTTCTCTTTCAAAAGTCTTATGAATTAATTGTGTAAGTTTACCTTTAATAAGATCATGAGCAACAGTAGTTCAAAGTGTATAAAAGTCATAGGTGCTAAGTGTGGATGCTAAATGTAGTTTACTTAAGACTTAATGAATCCTGAAGAGGTAAATCGAAAAGACAGTTTTAAGTGGTACAAGAGCTTGAATTTGCAATGAAACGCGTTTTAATGGTTTCTTATGGAAAGTAGAAAATATGTTAGGTATTCAGTATATTTTTGAGAGCTGGTGTTGTGTAATGTTTACATTATCTCTCAGATTTTCACACTTAGAAACATGTTCTAATACTCTTGAACGCTCAGAAATCTGCAGAGAAATATATGATTTGGCATTTATAATTTACTGAGATAAAAACATCAATGTACTGTAATAGTCAAATGATTATAACATTATTAGATGCTCTATCAGCGGGAACAAAAACACATTTAGAATGAAGATTTTGAAATCCTTTCTCAAGATGACGGTATGAAGTTCTAGTTCTTGGCGGAAGAAGATGTTCGTTGGAATTGTAGACAGCAATACGTTTTTCTATTATATCAAAAACTTGCTTCTTTCATTCTGAAAGAGCGTTTAACTCAGCATGTTATCGACAACACCATTTATTGCAAAAATTCTGCAGAACCTCTGCAATGTTAGCACGAAGTAATTTCCGAAAACGTGTTTCTTTGATTATGGCAAATTGACACTAATTATATGACTAGGCGGAGAGAAACAAAATTCTGAAGATTCACACTCACAGCTAGTCGGTAAATTTTCCTCAATCTTTAAAAAATAAACAATTTTATTGTAATTGAAAATAATAAATTTATTCTACAAGTTGTCAAAATATCATGTTTACAGTGACATAAGTTTGGTATGCGATTCACCAACTTTCCAAAACCTCATGTGCATATCACATTTGGTAACAGTAAGTCTAACAGCATGATGATATTTGGCCCGTACACAGTCCGACCTTCAGGGGGATAAAAGCTTAACGTCAATGCCACGGTAACATAAGTTTGACACTCATCAAAATGCTAATGATAGTTAATATTAATCCATCTCGTCCCTGTCCCAAAGTGCTGAGTCAAATATAAAACACTTAGATCGTGATGTCGTAGTATTAAGAGTCAACGGCTGCATTTCTTTCCCGCGTTTGTTTAAATCTCACTAAGACCAACTTCGTTGTTTGTGTTATATATATGTAAGCTCAGTATTTCTTCTTTTTGTTCAAATGCATTTCCTTTTGTTTCGTTTTAAATTTACTTAATCCTGACATCATACTTTCTAGACAATAATACATGTTACAATCTGTCAGTCCTCTCGCTCGTTTGCAGTACCCGTTCCGAAATCGTCGATCGTCTCAGAGGTTAGCGTCAAATCAGTAGGGGGGCATCTGTCTATTCTCTTATCTTTAGAGCGAGGTCACTTGTGAATATGGTTTCTTCGGTCAGCACTATAGCGATACCGAAAGAAACCCCGCAATGTTATCATGGTTTTCAATTGTGATCTGATGATATAGTCTAGTAAATAGTATCCAGGAATAATGGTTAGTCGGGGTCAACACTTTTTTATTTGTCCCAGTTTCCAATTTTCTATAATGATGGCCATTATAAAGAAAAACATGAGCACACAAGCTGTATCGCGTGATTCGCGATTAATCATTGAATGGAGGTAGATTGGTCTGGGATAGGTTGACGAAGTCTGCGATCAGTCGCCAAAAGAACATAAACTGGTTTTTGCGGGCCGATATTGGACTGCGATATAGTGCAACAGGCATGGGACTGACGACCGCGAACCGCACTCATACCGCTTTCTACGATAAAAAGATAATCACAGTTGATCGCAGCTGAATCACATATCACAAAACACTTGCGACATTTCTATATACATTACAAACATTGCAGGCCTCCGTACGTACTCCTGTGATTTGATCGGGTATATTTTGTGATCAAAAGCCAACGCAAACCACATGCAAGATTGCATAACAAGCTTATCTCAGAGGAGGTCTACTAGTATTCTGTTTCGTATATGATATATTTTATATCAATGTTTTGCACAAGTCGATGTCACAAGAGAAATTTAGGGTCGCTTTCTAGGTTTTAATTTAGCATAGATTAGATATGAGTCGTGTTTTTGTCTCGAATTTCCTGGGAACGTATGTAGAATACATTTTTAGCTCACCTGAGTTTACTCAGGTGAGATATTGTGATCGGTCTTCGTCCGGCGTCCGTCGTACGTCGTA
>JAULCE010156090.1:0-11879 GCA_032359355.1 Macoma nasuta | reverse complement strand
CTCTGTGATTTATTCCGCTAAAATACTTTATTTGAAAATAGTCCCAACCGACAATTTTAAATATGGCGCCGAAAGAGATAAGGCATATCTTTGAAACATATATGAATTATCAAACTCACACCCTTATAAGATTCGTAAATTTAATTAGTTTTCAGAACTGTATGAACACACACTTGCAGAAAAGGACACGGAGGAAATAAAATGTTGGCATTTATTCTTTGAAACATTTTTCGTTTTCAATTACTACTTGTCTAGACAAAATGTCGTCTCATTTTACAGTAAATCAATTTGAGCTGATCTGTCTTAATGATCAAGTAATTTAAAGCTAAGATTTTGAATAACACGACTGAAAATTTCAGACACATGTAGATAAAGATATCAAAAGCTCGCAAAAAGAGAGTATGAGACACGTTGGATGTTACAACGAGTTTTGTCTTCCGAGAGTTTCGATGTACGTGTCAGCTCTAAGATATTGTACTATTCAGAGTTCAAATAAACCATTTTACAGCTGCGCATGACCACGACTTAATAAGAAAATAGTTTTGATCCAGATCAAAAGCCGTAACTCGACCAATGCTGTTTTACACTAGACAATTTAGATTAGGGCTTATTATCAGAATATTGCGCTTTTGACAATATTATTAGAAAGAAACTGTGGCAGTGCCAAAAGGTTTTATGCTACGAAGATACTTTGGTTGCGACTTGTTATAAATACCATTTATAAATTCATTAAACTGGTGGATGAAGTTATATAATTATACTCTTATTGGAAACATATACAGTTTAACTAGATATGGTTTATTAAGAGAAACATTATGGATCCCCTGATGTGGGTCTTTATTGTAAGCAAGAAGAAAAAACACGAATATGATTGTTTCCAGCACTACCATAGTATACTGTTAAATATTATGTGTTGATTGCTAATGGAAACAATACACTCTTCGTTTTAAACAAGCCTTATATAACCAGACATATGTCCCTATACCACAGTTTACAATAAAAGAAATTATATATTTTTAATATCTAACACGTTAGACACAGATCGATTTTAATCTGTACAAGCAATTTACTCAGTAACTCGGCGTCTGATCTGTCTCCCATATTTGTTTGCACATATAGAAATACAATTTTCCACGTTGCGCTGTACCATTTAGTGGAAATCCATCATTTGCGATCACAATGCTTATGTTTTCCTCCCAGATGGTCTTACAATTTATCATATGCTTTACTTCCGCTCTAGCATATGACATACTTGGTGAAGAAAACTCAACGACACTATGCTAGTCCCTACACAATACATGCATCACACGGTATTCGTGTCTTTAAAGGTTAAATCGTTCAAATTTACTTGAAAATATTCTTTGCTATTGGTAATTTCAGAAACTTTCACGTCTGAGCCGAGATTGGTGCAGGTGTCTTCGTTCATAGAACACGGGCCTTTTATTCACCAACCCAATTTCAAACTTGATACTCAATACTGAATCCATGTGTCTACCAAAATTACTTTGGGTTGATAAAGACCCTCTCATCACAAAGCCTTTAAAAATGGTATACCCTTCAAAAGTACACGTGGAGGCACCTATGACTGTGCATATGCATAAATGCATATATCTCGGTCACAGTTCGCTACATTTTGCATACGTTTAGAAGGGATGTGACAAGACATGTGTTATCATATTTGTAATTCACTTTATAGTATAACATTTCATTCGTATCACAAAAACAAACCACTTAATAACAATCTTAATAATCGTTTCAGAAAAGTTTTGATACCGGATTTGGCCCCACTGGGCGTTGATGACGGTATGTGTGCGTCTACGCATTGACATCTTTCGGAATGTTGATTCACTGGTTCAACAGTCTTCCGCGTAACTTGGCAATCGTCTATGGAATTGGGCCATTCCAATTCATCCGCCGGTACGACAAACATAATTCCAATGCAATTACACCGATGCATGATAATACGAGAACGATTAAAACCGCTTAACACTTTCAATTGTATAAAAAAATATATAAAAATAGTAAAATGTGTTAAATTGACATTTACCTCAGCTTGTGTTACGCCGACGTTTATCAGTCCGACGACCATTTACCTTACGACAGCCGTCCCATTTAGTGCTTTTTGATTGTGTGAATCGGTATAGCATAATAGTTTACATTGTGTACTTTTGTTGCACGCCAACTCATGATTTGCATGGCATTTTAGAGTTATCGTCATAACCGTTATGAAATTGCGAAAATCATCGACCATCGACAATTCATTGAATAACATTGTTAAAAAAATGAGTCAAAAATATTCGCTGAAAGTTTCGTTGATTTTTTTTTAAATAAAATATTTTTTAAACAATTTAAACAGTCCTTTAAGTGAATATAATTGAGACTTTTTTAAACTGTGAATAATTGCTTCTTCAATATATATACACATATAGTTAAGTTTAAAGCCTTTAGAATGTATTTGATCTGAGTTTTGTTATTACCTTAAGAACAAAGAAAACTTTCTAAACATATCATCTGAACGCGTTTTAATCTATGTGGATAGCCTTCGTCGGTTTTCGTCTAACACAATGTAGAACCACCTAAGTGTCATTTTGCCAATTTTGCAGTAACGTGGTATTTGACGAATATCGTATCAAGTTGGCAAACATAAAAATTGCAAACGCAAATATACCAGTTAAGTCTTGTATTATATAACAAACATATCTACTATTTAGCCACACGTTATACGCAAGCGCAGGAAATTAAATCGGTACATCGTATTTATTTTCTTTATGCAGCACACTTATTAAAAGAAATCATTATAAGTTATTATATACATGTTTTGTTAATCGATGGAAATCCATGTGTTAACAGTTTTGCTAACACTGTTGCCCAAGGCACGATTTCAAACATAAAAACAAGGACCAGCAAAGCCTTTTTAAAGCGGCGTCTGGTATGAACCCCTTTTCTCTGTATGCTATGTAAAGACTTATTCACAAGCAAAGAATCCAATGAAAACTTGAAAGTCTAGGCAAATGAAAAATGCCATGTTTGAATTGTATTCATCGTTGTAGGAAACAAAGCATTTCATAAGGAGCAAATGCTCATTTCCTACAATGTTTTCATTAGCCATCAGTAAAATTGGCGCTAAAAGGCGATGCTATGGAGACGGGGTTAAATATCAATGTACAACTACATGCAACGACAATTAATAACATGATAGAAGAACTCCAAATGTGAGGAATACCAGTTTTCATTATATAGATGTATGTTTTCATGTTTCAAATTTATGCAAAAACGTTACAAATGAATCTTCTAAAGTTTAAACCTTGCACCAAACCCTGCCAAATTTGAACATGTTTACCTTCTTCCTGTTTAACAAAGAACAGCTTAGTAAATATAAATGACATTATTAGACGTTATATAAATATCTACAGGTTCTATTATTGTTTAGTTCACTAGTGTTAATGCTGTTAATGCTAAACAAAGGAAAGTGACTATATAAGGTCAGTTTCTGTTCTTATCCTTATTGGCATGTTTGTCTGTATATTATATGTTTTTTTGTAATTCATTCTGAATAGAAATATGTTAAAACTTATCTTAAATCGTAAGAATTTACACTTCAATCGAACTTTATGATGATATATGCAAAAAGCTTGAGTACCACACAGTCTACTGTCGTATTGTAATTCGTCCCCTAATCCGAACAGGAGCTATTTAAATCTTTGGCGACTGGTTCACACGAGTTTGAATTAACCAAAAATATTGAAGTCGAGCAGACAACATTCTAAGCAGCTTATTGTCCAGCAGAGATTTAAAGGGTTTTAAAACGCCCGAAGCTCATTAGAATGAACTACATTAATCATTCAAAACAGATAGTCTTTCTGGCAAAATGCTTATTATATATTAAAACTGTGTCATTTAGAATGATGTTTTTCCGACAAGATTGAATTTAGTTCAGACACTTAATCAGTTTAGCGGCATCATCTTGATTGATCAAGTAATTGAAAGGGAAATTTTGGAAAAGCCCAGCCGAAATTTATTAATGAAACTTGTAAATAATCTCGACTTTAAGTACATGTTATTACTAATAGATTTTATGTCATGCATCTGCTGTATGGAAGTACCACCCTTAGACGACATACATGTGCTGTGCGGCTAAGCCTATATAAATAATGAATTTTTGTACAATGGTTCATTTATGCAATCAGTATTATCATTTGTAAATGTATTCATAAAAGGAATTATATTCTGAAGTTTATATAGTTTGCTGTTTGGATTCAACAGAAAGACGTCCAGAAAGTATGTAACAAAATACAATTACGCCAAAACATATTACTTGAACTTGTCACATACATATAAGACGTGGCTCCTGAAAGTTGAGTGTTAATCACTATCGCTAGGTTGACTATGTTATTCCATAGAAGCGCACTGTTACGCCTCTGTTACAGCTGACACATGCTTATATTTCAGAAAATGGTCATGTGCTTATATTGAGCAAGTGCTCCCTTTACAACGATGTCATCAACTTTTATCAAGTTTTCAATTTTCTCTTTTCTGGATATAACTCAAGTCTCTGGATGTTACTGTTCTAAATGAATCTAAAGTTGCAATGAAGTGTATTGTTACAGATGAACTAGCCTAGTGTCAAAAGTCTTAGGTGTAATTCATGTCCCAACAATCACCCATTCAATATCAAGTCACTATTGTCAGATATCTTCTATATCTAAAACAGTTAGCTTGTTAAGATGGAATTTACGGCACCGAGAACCTGTATAGGTCACATGGCACCATTCAGGTTAAAAGTTTCTGAATCCACATATCATTTACATTGAGAGAAAACTATGGGGTTTGGATCCAGAAGCATAATACTTGCTGGATAATCAGAGATACAGAAACTCAAGATTCATATAAAAAGCCCCTTTAGTAACCTTTTACGGTCATGCAAGGGCTAGGCAGTGATCCATGTTCTTGTGTCATACAGAACCCCCTCCCCAAACCACCCCCACGAACCACATGGGGCAGTGAAACCCGTTTTGAATAACCATTAAATCATTAGATAATAGGTATCATAGTGACTAATAGAGAGCTTTCTGCATTTCTTTCACTCTGCATAAAGTGACAACCTGTCTAACAGACTACACATACCACGTTTTCTGAGCGACTGCTTAATAAATACTGGTTTGACTAATTTGCAGCAAATGCTGTGTTTTTGCCGACGACTGTCTGTACACTAGTTTATATCGTAAGCAACGCCCCAAGCTAAGTGGCTGATCTGGATTTAAATTGAATAAGGCAGGATTGACTTTAAATAATATTGGTACTTTGTGTGTAAAATACTGTTAAAATCGCTCTCCCGATGTGCGTAATAAGACGTATCGAAGAGTTATCTGTACAAACACAATTTTTTTCGTTAACAGAATGACATCTTATATGTAGAGCATGATCTCATCTAAGGCTATGTTGTCTAGACACGCAATGTTTCTTTTCAGACGTTCTGTAATTAGAAGCCGTCGCATCTAGATTGATCAAATGAATAAAAGCAATAACTCTGCATTGTCTGGTAGAATAAGGCAGAAAAGGTTTGAGATTGCATCAACATGCAAATGACACAATGTAAGCTTTTGTAATAACCAATTAATTCACAAGCTAAGTTTAACTAAATTACATGGGAATTATATGATGAATAATACTGGTAAAACAAAAGTGTCCTTTTTGAAATCATTGTAGAAAAAAGAGAATTTGCTCGTCACGAGCAAATGCTCCATTTCTTACAATGTTTTCAATAGCCACCACACAGAGGTGCTTAAACGTGTTTGTATGGATGAAAGAGATAAGAAAGGCAATCGATGGGATATTTGTATCAGTTGTCAACCATGCAATGCGTAAATTGCTTTACACGGAACCCGTTTCATTTATAACAGAAAGGTTTGTTTGCAATAATAAGCTGAACCTATTTACAGAGAAATAGATAAGAGTTTGAAAAGGTTTCAAGGATATTATTACTGTGTCCCCTGTTTAATCAATAGGCATCGTGTATTAATTAAGTGAACAAAGAAGAGACTGTACCTTGACCGACTGACTTCTTATAATATTCAGACTCTATAAGTTACAGTTGTATGAACGTCATTGCTTTCGAACTGAAGCGTTAGTTACACATTATGTATTGCGTATTGGAACATATTGAAGTCAAATCAACCGCCGAAGGATCCAGTATCGGATCAAACTACACATCCTTTGACATTTAAAGTAATTAAGTATTAAAGATTAATAAAACGTAGCTTGTTAGTTGACGTTAGTTGAAGAAACATGCCGTACTATATATCATACACAGAATAAAAAGTAATGTAGGTTGACGGTTGTTACATTTCTTGTGTTCTACACAGTCTACTCACTTTTGTATAACTTTTCCCTGATGTATCCTGATTTAACCTATCATATTAAACTTCTCCATTATTTCTTTGAAGTATTTAATTTTGAATAAAACGTCAGTCGTGTAAAAATAGAGTCGTGAAATAAATACTTCTGCTATAAACTAAACTGGTATATATAAAAAGTGCAACCGTCCGGGAAAAACAGATTCTAATCAAATTGATGCATTTCAAATGTGGATTGTGAATAAGTCTCAAACCAGCTTGTCGAGCCAACTGTAAGTTACTATAAAACCTTAAGTACTTCGTGTATGTAACTGCCATGTATATTATTGACGATGCATAAAAAGGACGCAAGTGCCGTTTTGATAAAGGACACTTGTGTCTTTTTAGAAGGAGACCGTGGTTATTGTAGTTTTTAATTCCAAAGTACAGAAGAACATAAATGACATAATTATACTTAATGGCCACTTGTGCACTCATTGCTGACATACGTTCGCGTTTTAATTGTCCCGTTTTCCTTTGACTGTCTTGCAGATATTCTCATTTGATGCCGATACGGTCTGTCGTTTAATCATGAAATGCATTGATGACGAATGCATTTGTCTAAGTCAAGGTACACAATGAACACTTTTCAAAGCTGCCACATACCGGGCATGTTTCAATTGCAAAACTGAATGATTAATAAACTATGTGGGCGACATATCATATGCAGACAATCTCCAGTTAGAACTTTTACGGATAACGACCAATATTGTTTGCAAACTAAATATTCAGTTAATAATGTTTTGTTTTATATGAATCCACTTTTTTCAGCCTATTTTCTGTATAAGTGTTTTTGTGATATGTGTTTCACAGACAAAGAGCACATATTAATAGTTTACAAGTTAATAACAAGAACACTTGTGTGTGTTCAATTATAAGTCAGCTAGCTTATTTTCTTTTTTAATCGGATAAGTATAATTTTGTACAACAAATTGTAATTCTAGTTTTTGCTGATTGCATATAGATCATATACTCTGATTCTTACCGAAGTATCGTATTCAGTGTCGTTTAAGAAGGTGCAAACAGTTAGATAACGTGGTCACATTCAAATACAGATTACCATTTTGTTTAAAGTTTAATCACATGGTGCAGAGCTAATGAGTCATACATCATAGTAACAAAAAGGCGAAATCTCCGTCATTACTGTAATAAGATCAGTCTGGTGTGTGTCTACATTTTTTGCACATGCACTTCTGGCAGAAAACTCAGAATAATAACGGTTCCTGTTTCGGGCATAACATTGTAAATGCTAAGGCAAATGCTCATGGGAGTCAATTTGCAGTACCAGTGAACGTATTCAAGTCAACTGAATATGTGGATGATTAATCAGAGAATCCTACTCCGCTGAGAAAATCCTCGTATTTCTTAGTTTTAAACCGGGTAGGTAGTATTAAAATATGGCTAAATGATAACCTAGGTGTCAAACAGCTTGGAGCCTGCCTGATCAGACACCGAATTGCAAAATTAACTACCCTGATTATATTTGCGAACGTCAGATTTAAGAAATAAAAAAAGCCTTGATAATGATTTATTTTATAAAGTAATTTGAAAGGATTCCGGAGACTTTATGTCACAAATAATACATTTACGAATAATACATTGTCAAACACTTTTGCATGGAGTATCCGAATCCTGCTTGCACTGCTTTTGATATGAATCCATGGCATTATCTCAATACCTTTGTTTGCAAATATTGGATTATGGTAATGATAACTAAGTATGTGTGTAACTGCTTTAGTTTCAGTTTACCGTGGCTGTAGATAGACAGAGGCATATATATGAAAGACGTTTGGCATGCGGGGAATAAAAGAAGATTGGATGGTTTGTCAATTTCATACGGAACTATTGAAATAAGTTAAACTTAATTCGTGGCTGTAATCGTTACTCGGGGACAGCCAACGAATAAGCGCGCACATAAGTGCATCGAAACAAGACTTTCACAAATTGAACTTCCTTAATATTGTGTTTCTTAAATCGATTTAAAAGATTATCATTAACACATTGAACTTTGGCAGCAGTATTACACCTTTATACTCAAATTTTAGAATAGCATCAGATAGTGACTAATTTGATCAGAAAACGAACCTTACACAATGCTTCATTGAAAATCGCCATATGTGAAAATGGCAAACAATTAACACCCTCACTGCTTACCCCACGCCATAGTATAGTTTGCAAAACAGCTTGGATCAGGATGGGACGCGGAGTAACTTGGCTTCTTATCCGGATCCAAGCTGTTTAACAATCGGCTGTTATTTTTGCCAAACACTAAGTTAATCTGTTAAGTTTAAAAATAAAGCTGAGGAGATATTGCGCATGCACATAATTTCTTCCGGCAATGAAAGAGTTAGCAAAGCAGCTGTCAGCGGCTCATTTATTCGAAACGATAATTTGCGATGTTTTAACTTGTGAGCTCCATATCAATCAATAATATTTAATAAAATCGACGAAATCGTTATTTTCAAACTGTTATTTAAGCTCTACAATCTTATCTTCTATGGCGTTCATTGCATACATGTATTTACTGTCAAACTGAATTTTAAAATTCCGATATCGAGACAAAAGTGTGTACAAAGCAGAGGAATTGAACATAACAAATATGATTTTCAATCTAGCTATAAAGTGTTTTACAACGGCGATCTCTATGCCATGAGCTCTAGGGAAATAAAGATTATTCCGATTCGATTTTTTAACGTTTTGTTCGATGAATAGATGATTTCGATAAAGATTAAACAGTTTTATCCCGCTTGCTTTAGCAAATTAAGTTCTAGGTCAGTGAAAGCGTAATATTGCTCAATACATTAATTCATTATACAGACTTTCGAGAGACGTTTTTTAAGGGTTGAAGGTATTACGTTTCTGGATTAATTAAGTTTCTGAATTCATTAACTCATATTGTTATCTCGATACAACGAGATGTGGATCCAGCAAATCATGAATTTACACCATATCACTTAAACAGTGTTGCGGTGACGTAAACCCAAACTCAATACAACTTCTATGAGCAGAAATTATTGGCTAAGCTGCTGATTAAATAAATTGATTGGCAATGACAGATTTTGAATTAGGTAATATTTGTATCGTCAGCACATCTATATAATTGCCTGTGCAACACTGAAAGGTTTTAGAGAAAATCAATATCAAATTTGAATTTTATATACAGAAGAGAGAAGACAATCATATTTGGTTGTTTTCATTTAATTTTGTGTAACAATAACTTTGACACATTGCTTACTATCGGCTGGTATTGCGAATATTATCCAGAAGTGCCGTCAGTATGTTTTTGTATTTGATACTCTAGGTCGTGTCAGATGATGTTTGCGTGATGGTACGGTTACCAGTCAACAACGGTTGTAAATGTCTAGATCAATGATTGTGGTGAAATGTTCACAAAAGTTCATGACAACCATCTTATATACAAAGAGATACATACATATTTAGTTATTAACATAACCTCAAGTTTATATGTAAACAAGGAGTCTAAACCTGTCTTGCTAAATCAGTTGGCTTCAGAAAAATCATAATTCATTCACCATTATTATGTTAAGTGTACGTTTGTTTCGCCGCCGTTTAGTTGATTATAACATAATTATGGCGTGTGGTTTAAATTTAGACCAAGGAGATTAAGCTGACTCAATGATCTGTATATTTATGTACATTTTAAATAATGCTATTCACGTCTCGTTTTAGTCTTTGCAGACACTAATATCCGTTTCGGTAATCAAAAACTTCTATTTGGTACGGATTTTGTAAGATAACTCGAGGAGTCTCGATTTTAATTCAAAAAGAGGGTAAAAGCTATAAAATAGAATGTTTCCCTCAGACGGAATGTATCGTAGATAGTACAAGAATATGTCAGCGCCAATCGGTCATAACTGACCTTAAGATATCAGAAGTAGTGTAGACCAAGATCAGTCTTCATGTATCCGCTTAGCCGCCAGTTCATGTTCTCCACTTTTTGTTACTCATGAAAATAGATACATCGAAATATCAGTCGTAATCTAACTTTTTGATTTTTCCAATTATATTTCAAAACCTTTTACAATAAGTGTAGACGACGATACATTTAACAAAACAATTAGCAAACAACATAGCATTGCATGCCTAATACATGTTATATCTCTTTTACTACTTTTTTAAGCTACATTTACGTATTGAATTAAGTTGATAATATGGATTGTTTAATGATAATGAATATGTAATACATTGTAATACAACTCTCACACACATCTTACTGCGGTGCCTATACTTTATCCAAATCGTGTTAAAAGTAGAATCATGCAAGCTATGCCAAATACACCCTACAAGATCCACATCTAAAAGTTAATGTACCTTATGGAATCACATACTAGAATACATACCTATTTGTTATAGAGGTACCAAAATGAAAATTACCACCAGGATATGTCAAAGGTTGCAAGTGAGCTAAAAGTAGCTGTCTACTAAACGGACTCTTATATCTTGTTGGTAAACAATTAGCGATTCCAATAGATAATAAAGATAAATGATTACGTTAACAAATCCGTAAAAATGTAATGTACATGTCGCTAAAAAAGCAATAAAATACTTCTACACGTACATTACAATCAAACTGGTTCAAATAACGGCTGAAAATAAGGAAAAAAAGTAATCAAGCAAAAACATAAATAACTACAACGCTACGTCAAAGAAGGCAAGTTAAATGAAAGTAGCAATATTTTGCACTCTGACCCCATCGCAGTAGAGGTGCTTGAAAATGGAGAGCCTGTTGCAGACATTTCAACGATGTCAGTTTATCGAATTCCGATGATGTGGATGGGTATTGTAATTGAGTACAGTGCTTCTTTAGTCCAGCAATAAACTCAGGAGAAGAGAGGACACGTTTTTCTCAAAGTACTTTGATTTGGAGTTTGTATGGACATGCCTTGATTATCATAACCAGGCACCTACTTTTTCACGAACAGTTTACTATTGGAATTTTTCAGCGTGGGCGGTAGGCATACAGGTATACTAACCGATTCATTCAATAAATGACAAAGACAATAATGTTAACAAATGGTTTGCACGAGATGTGATAGGTCACATCTCAATCAATAAACTTATCATTTTTTCTCAACACTGTCAGCGCTGCAGCCTCCCTGAAGAAGACCGACGTAGTAAAACGACTTTTAACATCTGTTCTGTCAGATTTCCCTCATGAAATGTATCTCTCAACCGTACTAAACCATTGTTTCAACACCTCAGCGAAATTTGTCCTACCTATCCGCCATTAGTCACGTGATTACACTTTTGTTCTATTAAGCTCAAACTTCGGCAAAGAATCAGGGATATTGCAAAAAAGACGGGTAGTTATATTCGCTAAAAAGGGAATAATAAAGATAGCTCATATTTCGGCAGGGAAACAATGATATAACGAAAAAGGCGGGGCTTTATATTTTTAACTCTTTCACCGCCGCAGTCGCCAAAATGCGCCGTTGAAAATAGTGCAGTCCCAGATCCGCCGCCCCC
>JAULCE010155979.1:0-11879 GCA_032359355.1 Macoma nasuta | reverse complement strand
TGTTAACATAATGGACAGTTACTTCTTAATAATGGACAGTTATCGATACACCCTGAAAAATAATGTACAGATATAACTATAGATGACGTCACAGTCATGATTTCTAAAATGTTATTGAGGTATTATAAACTTTAGTACAGGTACTAATACGTTTTTCTTTAAAACTAAAAACTGGACCTAATTCCTCTAATCCCACAGGCACTATCCTGATAGGTGCATCCAATGCTTTATTAATAGGTGCAGAAGAGAGCTGATACTAAAATTTTAAATACTGATATGCAGTTGAATGTGCGAAAAGTTGATACCGCAAAGTTCACCGACGATGACAGGGTTATTGATGAGTAAAAGGAACTACATGTAAACAGGACCATCTTGTCAGACAAAAGGTTATGAATAAAGTATGGGGCTCATTTAGACACTAAAACTTGTTCAATGCAAATTTGTAAAAAGTCAGATTGAGTCTAAAATGATCAACATGTACCGATTAAAGTATACTATTCCAACACCTAATCAGTACTCGAAATTATCTTCATTTCCCCCATATTTATGATAGAGTAAACATACTTTATAGGTTATAGTCTGTACACATATCTGTAAAATTATAATTGCAGGAACAGGGCGCAGTTTTGAATTCAGCACCGGAAAATGTTTATGGTATATATGGTTGAAAATTGCAATGCTGTCCGATCTCCAAGCAAGGTCGTCTGCAAAAGTAGATATGTTGAGTGCTCCCCTAAAATGTATTACTAGCCCTTTATCAATAAAATGTATGACTGCCTTGTTAAAGATAAGACATTTGTATACTTTATCTTCTAACAAAATGAAAGCACGAACAGAAAATCAACGTTATTTACGACTTTCACTACGAAATTCGTCTTATAAACTCTGCAAATTCGTCTGGATTTAGATATCGATTGGAAAGGAATATGTATAATCATTAACCCTTTCAAAAGTGAATTTTCAAAAGGAATGTTCCAATCTTGAAGTGTGATTAGATTATATGGACAAATTGCGTATGTTTTCTCCTTAATATTACACAATGACAGTCAGTGTAGACTCCAATCTGAGTCTTCACTGTTTGCAAAGTGCGTTTGAACTCAATTCCCGTACTGATAGGGTTAATTCATCTTTCTGTTTGACATAACTCATGCAAAGCAATTAGCACAGTGCTCTACAAATTGATTGACACATTGAGAAAAATATAAATTATGTCTTTATCATGTAAGGGAATTAATGCATTTTCCAAAATTGATTACCTAGATCAAGTTCCTTTAAAGTGGTTCCTTATCCATGACCCATATTGCTTGAAAATCAAATGCTTAATTACCCTTTACGCATTGAAAAAGTGTAGACCTAGATTAGACTCCTTTAGAGTTTAACTTAGTCTATGGCCGAACTTGCTTGCAAACACCATATTTATTCTACCCTTTTCGCACTCGAACAATTGAAGACCTAGATCAGGGGCCGATTTCATAAAGCTTCTTAGTAAAATCTTAAACTTACGTGAAAATTTCATAAGCAGATTTCTCTTTATCAACAAAACATACTTCAATGAAACTTTGCATGCTTGTGAAAAAACTATGTATTTCACAAGCATGCAAAGTTTCATTGTAATATGATTGAAAATAAATTGAAAATCTGCATTTGAAATTTTCACTTAAGTTTAAGATTTTCCGAAGAAGCTTTGTGAAATCGGCCGAAGCTCCTTAAAAGTATTATAAAATTTTTGACTCAACCTATTTGCATGATACTTTTATTCAAACCTTGACACACTGTACTGTGAAATGATACATTTTCAGACCTCATTTAACGTTGTTCAACCTTAAGACATCTCAAACATTGTTGATGTAAATAAATCAAAAACCATGAAACTATTGCGTAGAATCACGAAACGGACAACATTATTTTTTATATTTGTTGGAAGCAAACGATGAAGAACCTGATCAAACAAAGATCGGCGTTATTTCAAATAAGGTGGGCTAATACTAACCGCCATGTCCCAGAAACGGTCACATATCAAAGTTCACACTGTCTGGCATTGAGACCGCAAGTCGTGGAAGACGGCGGATCAGAAGGTCTGTTCTTGTAGGTTCTGGTTTCGAGTTACCGTAATGGTGGTTCAAAATACATATCTTTATGTAAATCACTTAGTTAGCTCTGCTTATATATATATAGATAGATATATGTGAAATAGATAGCTCTACCACAGTTGTTGAATACCACCAGTACCTTAATTTTGAGAAATAACTATTGCCATTTAACTTCAAACAACAATTCTCTGAATACCGGTCTAAGAACGAGAGACACCGTTGTTCATAGGCATTGTGATTACACTTTTTGATAATCTATAAACCCGCACAATTCGATATATTATTCTTAGTAGATAAAAATGTGCTTTAGTTATAAACAACAATATATACAATCATTTAATGTATATATAGTTATAAATTCGTGTTATCAAAATCGTGAAACTTTTAAAAATTCAATTAACCGACGTTCAATTGGAATTTCGGATACTTCCTGTCAAAACAATAATCCCGTAGCTTCAACACGTATCCACCTCTTCCGTAATTTATACGATACGGACGAGTGACAGCAGTGCGCAATGTGTGATTTTCATTTTTATAGATAACGTCCTAACAGACATTTCTGGGTGATGTATTTGACAGTAACAACGTTTGGCATTTAGATGAAGTAAAAACTACATCGATCCACAAACAAGCCATCTGGGTACGTTCCATTAGATAAGTGAATAACCAGTCAGGTCAGTTCACTTTACTTATTATTTAGCAACCGTCGGTCATATTTCAGCAAAGTGAAAACTATGATGGATCGGTATAGAAATGATAACTATGTTTATGTCAGGGAATATATATTGCCCCAAGCCAATTCTTCTATCCTTGATATGTGGAATCAAATAAATGTGTCTATATTCGGTGCCAAAATTCATATGAAGCTTTCAAGCTATATGCATTTCACAAGATTAGGAACGGGGCTACTACCATGTAGTCTAGGTTTTGTTTTAATCTAATTGACCTGGGACAGACTCTACCCTTGTTGTAAATATTATTTAAGACAAGCGAATGAATGTCGTGAGTAAACATGTGTGAATTAATTATGGTCACAATCGTCAAGCAAAGTTTATTTACTCATTAGGTCATCAGCTATTTTGGTTTGTCTACATCACAATAATTTGATGAAAAGAAAAACTATCTAGGTAACTGGGTATCAAAAAGTTCCCCTTGGCCTGTATATAGTCTTACCGAAAAGAAAACACGTGACCCCTTTGCAGTGAATAAATTAGGTTTAGGTTTAGATGAAGTAAGTCAAAACAAATAACTATGCCCACAAATATATATTCTGAATATGATAAGTTTCAAATGTAAACATATCGTGTTTTAAAAATGTCGTCTATAATGTATTAGAAACAGGCTTATTTTCAAAACCTTATAGTTCCGCATTTGAAGCTTAATACATTATTTCAATCTTAACTTGCTCGTCCTTGTTCATTACAAGGCCAAGTTTTAAATGTAGGTGTAATTGACGGACAAATACGATTGACCAATCAGATAATGCCGATTACTTGTGTCATTCCTGTGATGATGTCGATACAGCGCTCATCTACGTTAGATGTCGGAGAAAATGGCGGACGAGTCAACTCGTCCGCTATTTTCTCTGATATCTGGCTGAGATGAGCATTGTTTTGTAAACAAATGTAATTTGTGATGTCTATGTAAAAATGATGAAGCGGTGCTGCTGGAGAATGTCTCGCAGATTACCGCTTCATACAGACGCAAAAGTGTCCTCAGGTCCGCCTGCTTTGTCAATGATGATAAGAGTTTTCTATCATGATTTATGTGGCGTAACTTCGGGCGCTTCGGCGATCCGTCAATTGTACGATTTATTGAATTTGATAATGAAAAATTAAACTAAATAATGTGTGATTAATGGGATCTGTAACACACTACAAATGAAAGCAACTACAAGCAAAATGCTATAACTGCTTTGGTGGAACTATATTTAGTCAAACTTCGAATTTAACTTAAGGGCATATTATATTTATCACGGCTGACCTTTCCAAAACCTTAATCTTTGAGTACATATCGACATGCTACATGGTAAAACTTCGCTCATGATGTAGTGTCTGTCAAAACCCGTTGTACAGTTCTATCGATTAGACTTCAAATAGGGTTTTTAAAGATGGATCATTTAATTTTGATCATGGTGAGCAAATGCTAATTTTCCCACAATGTATGCAATATTCATCTTTTGCCAAAGTTGAAGCTTTAAAAAGATCTTACTAGATGTTGCTAAAGATATGATCATCCTTTAAAAACTGCCAAGATTGGTTGTTTGATCGGTGCAGCTAGTCTGTCTATATACAGGTTTACAGTTTCACATGCATATACAAGCACAACTACACTATAAAGACCAGTTTGCTAGTGCTCACCGTGTTGATTCACACAAACACTGGTTATACAACACTTTGTCTGATAAGTTTCTGTGTTGCACCTAAATACTGGATAAAACGCATTATCAGGTTACAACAGATTGCCACATTTAAGGGTTGGTATTCGTTGTTGCCGTCTAACCCCGCATAATATATTTTATTAGGTTATATGAATCATAGTTATACTAGTACACAACATGATCCCATACATATGAACAAATGTTCATAATACACCAAATATCAACCAAATACGATGTATAGTTTAATTTGAATCATGATTTATAGAAATGTTAGAAAATAAAACAAATTGTAAAAACGTTGACAAGCCTTCAAATTGAAATTGCTGCAATAACTCTAACATGATCGTTCAATATCACTGACTGAATGAAGCAGTCGAACGATAAGACTTTCAGTAACAATTTTACCCGGTTAAAATCATATGTTAGGTTTAATATGAGAATACATATATACACATGGTCGAACAAATCAACTGCGGACGAGACAAATCTCTCTAATTAAAACACAAGGTCAGTATATGATACATTCTTTATAAGCATACACTAATAGATGCGAGAGATAATCTGTTAGATTTAATATAAAATGATCAGATTAACTCGTTGTTGGATTTATATAGAATTACCATTATATATTTAAGTGAATGAGAACAACATATTATTGACTTTGTTGAGTTGCAACAGACGCATTGATCGGCCATTTTTTCCATATTAACGTGTGGTGATATTCAACATATCGCATTTGATTACGGAGATTTAAACCACTCCCGACATTAAACGAAAGAAACGCTAGAAATTCGATAAGCACATGGTACCTCATATCTTCATTTGGTACAAAAATAAACCTACTTATTTAAACCTACTATTGGTTGAAATACAGTAAGCTCATATATTGGAGATTATTATCCCCCGCCCGAAGCGGTGGGTGATATGGTAATGGTCTCCGTCCGTCTGTGCGTGCGTCCGTCCGTGAGTCTGTCCGTCCTTCCGTCCGTCAACATTTTTTGTCAGGACCATAACTCCTAAGCTATTCCACATATTCACTTGAAACTTCATATGTGTATGCAATATGACAAGGAGGTGTGCAGTGTTTAAGAATCATAACTCTACATGCATTATTGTTTTAGTAATTCCCCTTTTTATAGTTTTTTTTTCATTTTGTCCCGGCCTAAACTCCTAAACTATTCAAGATATTTTCTTGAAACTTTATATGTGGATGCAATATGACATAAGAAAGTGCAGAGTATAAGAACCATAACTCTGCGTGTTTTTTTTTAGTTATCTCCCTTTTGTGGTTTTGTGGTTTTCATTTTGTGCGGAGCATAACTCCTAGCTATTCCACATATCTACTTCAAACCTCATATGTAGTAGCAATATGACAAGGAGGCGTGCAGTGTTTAAGAACCATTACTCTACATGCATTATTTTTTGAGTTATTCTCCTTTTCATGTGTTCATGTTTTTCATTTGTCCGGGCCATAACTCCTAAACTATTCAAGATATTCAATTGAAACTTCATATGTGGATGCAATATGACAAGGTGGAGTGCGGTGTGTAAGACCCTAACTCTACATGCATTATTTTTTTCCGGAGCATATTGCATTACAAACGGTAATCAGTTAAAACATATTTTATAAAAATAGGGTTATAGTCCTTCTCAAACTAAGTGGAGTCAATTAAATTTGCGGGCGGGGGATGATGGCCATTTTACATGGCTCTTGTTTGTCTAGTATTACATTTCACTAACACAAGAGACTCAATATATGTTCCAAGCTTCTCTAATTCAATCATTTCGGATCCATTTTTGAGTAAAGAAAGGTTAGGGAGTGTATTATACATATATATGTACTGACCTAATCCTAAAAGCACCAATCAAGATTCATGAACTATCATTTGTTTGTAAAGACCGTAATTATCTCATCGGCTCAACGATACTTAAATATAAACTTTTTTTATTAGTATTGGACATGCTGATATGACTTCAACTCTTATCTATTTAGGTCGTATATGCATAGGATCCCAGCATATGCTTTTTATTGTCTTAGGCATAGTCACTCCGTATCCTCATTTGTTAACTCAATTAGTTTTTATCTGGATAGCTAAACTTTTCACGTTCATAGAAGTATAATGTTATAGAATGAGTCATATATGCTGATAGGTTGTTGAATGGGAGAAAAGTTACTCAAATAAAGAGAAACGCTCATTTTGTTTTAAGCGTGTTTGAAAAACTACATTTTGCTCGTTATACGTACCCATATTGCAAACTGTTGGTATAAAGCAAACAATCGTTTGCAGGAATCGCACTTCAACCAGTATACGATCTCAATGTGCCTTTTGTCTCTCGCTAAAACTATTTATTTATCAAATAACAATAGAGATATAGAGTTCTTATTTGGAGATAATGTTCTTCGCATTTCATTATGACATTAAACACAGCAAATGTAACTTCCGACATGAGTGTTTTACCAACAACATCCTTTTTTTCAATTTCAAAATCTCAGTTTAAGTGTATTATCATTGGAATCCTTTATTCACTGCTGCTTCTTTTCTACTGTCTTGACTTGTGATAAATGTCTAACGATGTGTCCATTAGTCTTCAATTTTTATAACCACTACTTCTACCTTGGCCACTCATAAAAATGTTAGCAATAAACTATCAATAGAAAACGTCTGTGAAGAGGTTCATCATTGACTTTGTTCTCGTGCATAACGTATTGCAAACATAAATGACGTTATATAAACCTTCTCGTAGCACATGTACGTTAACGCGGCCTAAATGAAGTGATGTGAATTCACGTATTATTTGATAACTATAAATGTCTAGCGTTGAACCACAAAACCAAATACGATGTATGCCGATGAAGCTGAGTTAACTAACACTATTATTAACAGCCAAGTGCCTTACCAAATCCCTTATTTCTTAACGGTATGTGTACCTGCATTAAGACTAGAGCATTCGATATTATTCGGCAAAGGGGTGCATATCGATTATGCATTGACTTACACAAAATGGCAACACTTGTTATTATCAATATCCTAGACGTCATTATTTTTTCAGAAACTAAACCGTGTGATAACATAACTTCAGACAACGATAAAATGTTCGCACAAACTCCCGCTTTCACTAAACTTCTTAAACTCAAAATTGGGTCAATCTCAACGATTTAACATTCAAATTTTATAGCAATTAAGGTCTGTCTGCTAGTAAACACTGACAGTAAATAGTCTAGAGAAGTGGCGCTTAAATTAACTCGAATCCGTTATTAAGCATTATAATTTTAATACGATTATTTTGAAAAAGCCGGACCAAGAGCCTTGTTTGAGATATCTCGTTCATTTGAGTTTTTCTTGACTGATCATTGACGTAAAAATTAAATGTTTTTCAAAAGACAATTATTTATTTCTATCATTTTTGAATGATTCTATAAGACACTGTTTGAATGCGATAAGAATATAAGCGTTCAGTTCTGACATATTCGTTAACGATATACTGAATTACCAATGAGCTCAGTATATCCGTCAATTGATCGAATCCCAGAATTAAGTTTAAATTTTGAAAAAGACCATGCGGCATTTTTTATGAAAGAAATACCAGCTGAACTTTAAAGGCTAACAGAAACAACATGGATGCAGATCACATACAATTTAAGGTAGAGCCTAGTCCGTGATAAAAGTGTTTTATGAAGTGGTTTTGTTTAATATAGAAATGATTAGTCCAATGACAAAATGGGTAAATACATGCTTAATGCAATTGCAAAGATGTTCTTTACAATGTGTAGGATACGCAATCAATGAAATGTCATAAGGTCTTGAACAGCAAAAAAATCTATACTTAAACTATCACAATGGAAACATATTTTTTCGGAAACCAAATGCAAGTGAATAATATCTTGGTTTGAAACAAGGGAATTTACTTTTACACGGTAGATATAGTTTTGGAATTGCTGATTTTGATTATGTGACATAGATATATACGCACCAAAGACATAAATATATATTTGTGTCTCCAAGTCTAGACACGGATTAAAATTAAAAATATGGTTTCAAGAACAACAGAAAGTCAGTGACCGAATTGGTAAAATATAAAACACAAGGAATATATAAAAAAAAAAACAATTTGCTCCCTAACAATATACATGTACGTTTAAACTATATATTGGTCATAGCTTCATTGTCATTATTTCATTACCTTTTTAGCATTTCTTGTAAGCCTTTACTTCAAACATTATTCTTAGACTTAACGTCAAGGCAAGTATTTAATGAATATAATGAATATCTAGGCATATAATTTTATGAAAATATTATTTGCTCGTAATGAAAATAGTTTCCTTTCATACATTGTTTGCTTTATAATAGTAATCTGTTCAAGTGTCGTCAACAAACGATTCTATGGAGTAAAGGGATACTTAAACACAATATTTCACGAGCCTAAAGTTTATGCAGCTAAAGCCAGAAATAGACCAGTAATACGAGTCATGAAGTATTTAGAGCATAAACGAAATTTATAGTATCCCAAGCTTAAATTTGTCTTTAAGGCAGTCCAACGTGCCAATCGTTAAACGTTTGTACAAATGTGCAAACAACGTGATGTGAATGTGCACAATAATATCATGTAACATCTTGCATCGTGTAATCTTGATAATAAACCCCGAACAAATTTATTTGATATGATTTAACACAGTCCAACATTGCAACCTTCGAAAATAACTTTCGCATAATTTCAACGAAATAATACAGCTAGCATACAAAAGTTATTTTCTTGTTTCTTGAATTCAATTGCATTGCAACTAATTGTTTTAACCATTTGATAGGTAATTTTTTATCCTAATTGTGACGAAAAAGATGCTTAGGAAATATTTCTTAAACAATGGACCGGTCCAATGAGAATAGTTTGATAAGGGTCCATATTATTTGCAGCAGTAGAATAATGAGTATTGTGCTGTGTTTCATTTTGGATGATCATTTAAGAGACACATGGATGTCACGAAGCGTGCTCGTAATTGTGATTTGCTATAATCAATTTCCAAATTATGTTGATCGTATGTGCTGGATAGTACATGGATTTGTTTTTGCCAATATTTACTCAAAGTTAATGATAGTGTGTTTTCTGTAACTTTCTTGGTCTATTTTGAGCAAAACTTTAGCTAGTATTGAAATACTACCTTATATATATATGTAATCATCAGAGCAAACGTAGAGCCATGAATAAATAAATATGTTATTTGAATTGACTGACATTCATATTATTTTTAAAGTCTACATGCATATTTAAGAACGGTAATATATACCGTATGTTTTGATGGTATCATTAAACATACTTGCATAAGCAAATTGCAATTTATGATATGTTATCAATGAACATGAATTCTAAAACAACGATTGTTAAAACAATCAATTATGCATTAGAACATGGCAAAACGAAGTTTATTGCATTAACCTATACGCCTTTGCTAGTGTTTTGACTGCTAAACAGGTCATCGACGTCTCCTTCTTTTAACCATGTCCAAATTATTTCCTATTCGGTTTAACATATGCACAGTGTCAAAACAGCCTGGATTTAGTAGTAAAACTTGGATTTTATTCAACGTCAATGCATTCATTGTAATATTAGTATTTAAGTTGTTTGTCTGTACCATCACTGTCTTAATTAATTCGAAAGTAATTAATGTAAGGCACCGTATGAAATTACACTATGTTCTTTCATAAAAAAAGAAAATATGCTAGACCCCATTATAATTTAAATTGCAATCACATAAACATAATAATACTACAGCCATGTTCTCTGTTATTAATATTACATAAGAGATTGTTAACCGTCTGTCTTAGCTTCAAATTAAATTTGTTTTTTAAAAACTCACAGAGTGTTCAGTGTCGGAGTAGGGGGTATTTTTGAGCTAGATCCAATTAGCCGACTTTTACTCGAACTTCGAGTATTTCGAAAACAAGAACAAAACACATGATTTTTTACGAATTGGTGCATGCGATGTTTGCTATGAAGTATCAATATATTACAAGTTTAACAAGGACTTAAGTAAGTCTATGTGTTACTCACGACTTGTGAAAAACGTCTGAGAGGATTCATTACGATATATCAGCACAAGCTTGCTCCACAAGGGAACCTAAGTGACATGTAATTAAAAGACCCTGATGTTCCTACGTGACACACTTATATCCGTTTCGACTGGGTAAGAAGGAATAAATGACATAACACCAATAAAAAACAAAATTACATGTTTTGTTAAAGATAAATTAGAATGCAAGAAATTACAAGTGTTTCTCGGCAAACCGGCTGAGCTGAATTCAATCACTGTCACAATAAAATGCATACAAGACTGTAAGTTTGTGTTTAGCACGTTTACCTAGTATATACAAATCGTATATGTTTAACCTTTTGCTGATGTTTTCTAAAAATATGAAAACATACTTAATTTTAGAATCCATTGGAAAATAGGTCTGATTCAGTTGATTTCTACATGACTTTTTGTTTTAAAGGTAGTTCGGTGCGTTTGAAAAGCGAAATAGATATATGCATACCCTTAAGCAATCTTGAGTGTAGACATTTGGCATTTAAATACATATATTTCGCTTAGCCTCGGTGGATTTCAATTGTGATCACAATAAACATACAATTCCTAAAGAAGACACGTTACTTTGGCCACTTCTAACAAATACGTTCCGTTTTGATAATATATCAAATAATCTTTTGCAGACTGTAGTGACAATACACTGTGTTGTTTTATATACAATATATTACACATAAACTAGTAACAAATCAATGAAATTAGTGGAGTGATATACCTACACAATTGATATGTTCTTCAAAGTCAGAATAAGTCGTTAAAGTCCTTGTGACATGATTTGATCATTAAAACAAAACTAGCGAATGATTTGCTTAAAGAGTATAACTGAGAATGTTATGTCGGTTATGGACATTTTTTAAACTGTCAAAGATGTGTAATTTTGCCAGCTATGTGGTGTCGATGATATTCCTTAGGGCTGTTACGTCTAAAAACACGTTACTGGTAATTTAACCGATGTTTCGTACGTGATTTCAGAATAAAAAAATGGGCTGTGTTCGTTATACTGCTCAAAAAAAAAAATTTGACGTCATCCAGTTGTTCTCACCGTCCATAATTTCTAATAATGTACAGCATTCAATGGGCCGGAGTCCAATATTTTGTTTGTTAAGTCTAATATTGGTTCAATTCAATTCAATTCAATATATTTATGTCCTCCATAAGGAGATTACATGAGTAAACAGTAAACAACAAACATATAAACGAGTAACCAAATACAAACAGGAGAGAAGAATAGTAGTTATACAAAGACGAAAGTAAACATCAAAGGACTGAAGGTCCTGAGAGTTGCCAAGACAAGTTTCTTGCAGATGCATTGCTAAATGAAGCTTATCTGAGT
>JAULCE010155868.1:0-11879 GCA_032359355.1 Macoma nasuta | reverse complement strand
CTATATAGCCATATTAGGAAAACTGGCCATGCCCATGGCGGCCAAGTTTTTTGAGATATCATCATGATATGAAATTATTTTAAAATCAGACCAGTAGTTTTGGAGAAGAGGATTTTCAGAGTTTTCTATATAGCCATATACGGAAAACTAGCCAGGCCCCTGGCGGCCAAGTTTTTTGAGATATTATCATGATTTGAACAATCTTGGTAGAGGGTCACTTAAACACAATTTTTATCAAATACTATTGAAATCTGGCCAGCGGTTTCAGAGAAGAAAATGTTCAAAGTTTTCTATATAGCCATATGAGAAAAACTGGTCATGCCCCTGGCCGCCATGTTTTTTGAGATATCATCATGATTTGAACAATCTTGGTAGAGGGCCACCTAAACACTATTTTTGCCTCATATCATTCAATTCTGGCCAGTGGATTTTGAGAGGAAGATTTTCACTTTGGTTGGCATGGCAACCAGAGTTCTTCATGGAATGGAACCATTTGAACAATCTGTATATAGGGGACCATCTAAGGAACATCTATGCCAACTTTGATCACTTTGGCATTAGAAGTTTCAGAGAATAAGATGTTTAAGTAAATTGCTGACGACACACAACACACGACAAAGGACACCCACAAAAGCTCACTCTGGCACTTTGTGCCAGGTGAGCTAATAAAGGAACCTGGTGTGAATGCAAACACTATTGTGATTTGTTTCATTATGTTTTTTTCAGTATAGTATGATATTGCCAAAATGTAAATTTAATTTATTTTCCTTGATCAAACTGCTAACCTTGTGATACCTTATAATGTGACTTGACCCTCAGGTGTTGCAGATTTCAAAAAGTAATCATGCACCAATGCCAACAACACTAAGACTTGTGCAATACTTGAACTTATTTTCCAAGGTAAAACCAGATGAGGTGAAATATATTGTGTGCTACACACCCTAACAAGGTCACGTTTAATTGACCTGTGACAATCTACTGTGCAATGCAGAACCGCATGACAATATATAATGGTAATGTGAAAATAGCTTCATACCTATGATAGTGGTTAAGTGGAGAAATTGCTTTTTTTCCCCTTTCCTCCCACAAGCTTTTTTTAGCTTTATCCGAACAGAAAATATACGATGATAAGAATGATCATCTATGCAAAAGTTGAACATCAACTTTTAATTATTTGAAAGCATTGTGGAAAATGAAGAATTAAAATTGCTGGTAACAAGTAAATTCTCCATTTTCCTTGATGCTTTCAATAATCATCTATTACAGAGGCGCTAAAAGGCGCTTTTGTGGAGTAAAGGGTTAAAGAAAGTAGAGGAGAGACAACAAAGGATATTAATCATATCATGGATAATTACATAAAATATTGTTTATTCTGAGCATGAGGCTCAATGAAGTAAAAAGATTCAACATATAATTCGTATTCAAATTTTAATCGTGTAAAATTGGATGAATGCCATGTTAAAACAAATCTGACTTGCACCACAAATTAGCTTTTAACAACAACAAAAAGCTGCTTGCCAAAGGCTGCTATTCACACTGCTGCTGCATAGGAGAATGAAAATGATAATATTATATAAACTAAATATTCCCTAAATCACAGACCTACATTTGGCCAAACATTTTTCTACCATTTTTCTTCTGTAGAACAAAACTGTAGATGTTTACCATTGGTATATCACCAGTGAGCGCAGGTCTGTCAGTGTGTGGAGAGTTCTCATCGTGGCCATGCCGAGAGCGAGCAGGACTAAGTGGTGGCCGCCTCTCTAGTCTCTGGTGAGACTCATTCACATTCTCTCTAACTCCTTCTCCCGGAAAAGGAGGCTGACCGTAAGACTGGTGGTCATGATAGCCACGGCGATCATCTACATTTGTTCTAAAGGCCTACATGTTAGAAGGAGGAATAAACAGTTTTAACAATTATTGAGCAGACAAACTGGTGGAAATAGGTTAAAATATTAAAAGAGGAGCAAACTTGATGTTGGGATCACATAAAGAAGTAGATGGGTAAAATGTCTAGGTAAAAGATTATTTGTTTTGTACTTTGAAAATAAGATCATAATCCATGTGTTTGTTCTGTACTTTGGATGAAGTTTCACACGAGTCAATTCAAACACGCAGAGGTAGCTAGATCTTATCATAAACGATAAAACAAAGGGTCCTGCACATGTCCTACAATTATACCAACATTCCGCAAGATCTCCCTCATGTTTAAGATTGAATCCCTTACAAAACTTGAAAACCATTTTGCAGCATATTATTAAGTAAGGATCCAATTACTGAATTACTGACTGACAGCCTGCCACTAACAAAAGAGGATACCCTTTAAGGTCCTATAACTTGCTTGCAGGAGTGCATGCCATTATTCTAAATAATGTCACCATAATGCAAGACCACAATAATTGTAGTTAAATATTGAAACAGATATTGAGTTCTTGCACCAAAATGACAATAACATTGACCTTACATAATCTCAGCAATGGTTAATAAAACAGAATATCTACAAATTGTTTGCAGGGGCAAAACAGCTCTGGACTTCTTTCCTTTTTTAAAATGACAATAGGAATGACAAAATAACAAAAAGTTTGTTGAAGTTCAGCTAGATTTAATCTATTTCTGATTTCTAATTATAACTTATAAAAGATTTAAACTACTTTTCAAATGATTATTATATTTCTTTAAATATGCTTCTTTGCAAGAGAAATGATAAATGTAAGATATTTTTCTTCATCTAAAATATTCAGCAATATTCAAATATAGATCATAACTTATCTATAACACTTTTTATAATCACACACATTGGCATCCAGGAGTGATATAAAACCATGTCATAAATATCATATTTCACAAGTGATATAACTATGAAAATGAGCTAGCTTGAAGCCAGGCGATAATCATGCTCAAACGCCAAACCAGAGACCCTTATATCGTATATCATTACTTATGATCTTGGAGCATTGTTTTGACGTCTCATTTCACAACAAAAACCTGAATGAGAATGTTTTTCCCAGTTTGTGATGTCAGAATTTTTTTTCTTTCAATTCTGTTTTATGTCATAACAAGAATCTTTCATTCATGTTTAATCATAATCATTTTTATGAAAATCCCATAGGATTTTTGGTCAACTTGTTTCATAAAAATAGTAATGAATAACACTTTTATTAGATCCTATGTCACAATATAACATATTGTATAAGCATAAATATATTAGTATTAAACAATATAAAATATATGTGCTGATTATGTTGTATATAATATCAATTTCATTGACCCTACATATGAGCAAACCAATGCTAGTTATTTGCTTGAAGGTGTGTAAATAAGTATCAATTTAGTCTAAGAACACAATAGGTGCAATCAAATAAAATAGATATCAGGGCTTCTTGTACTAAAATGACAAAAAAAGGAAAATATAATCTAGCACATTGTCAAGGTAATCTAATTTATTTCCCATTTGTGTTCAGAACTTAAATGAGATCCAAACTTCCTTTCATTGAATTCTTATATTTCTTTAAAGAAGATCCCTACAATTTCAACTAGAACACTGACCAAGTCAGAAAGGGACCCATTTAATGCTGTCCGAAGGAGTGATGGGGCAAAGGGACCATAATCCTAAGTGTCTTGGGTGATTTGGCTGGTCATTGAACTTGACCAAGACTAACAAACATTTTCATCAAGTTTGGTGAGTATCTGATGGTAACTTTTAAAATGAGAAAACTGAAAAATCTAAAATGTCCATTTTTTTCTGTTTCAAGGACCATAATCCTGTAATTTGTCTGGTTATTGAACTTGACCAAGAACTTATACCAACAATTTCTTTTAGCAAGTTTGATGAACTTCTCATAAAAACTGTCCAAGTTAGAGAACAGACAAAGCTAAAATGGCTAATTTTAACTAATTCAAGGGCCATAACTCCGAAGTGCCTATATGGCGATTTTACTGGGTATCAAACTTGACCTAGATTTTATACTGATAAACATTTTCAGCAAGTTAAATGAAGATCGGATAAATACTGTTGAAGTAAGAGAGCGAAAACGAAAACATGGCTAATTTTAACTTATTCAAGGGCCATAACTCCAAAGTACCTTTTGCGATTTTGCTGGTCATCTCACTGACAAGAATTTTTACTGATAACATTTTCAGCAAGTTTGGTGAAGTTCTCATAAAAACTGTTGAAGAAAGAGAGCAGAAACGGAAAAAAAAGGCTAATTTTAACTTATTCGAGGGCCATTACTCCGAAGTGCCTATGGCGATTTTGCTGGTTATCAAACTTGACCTAGATTTCATACTGATAATCATTTTCAGCAAGTTTGGTGTAGTTCTGAGAAAAACTGTTAAAGTAAGAGAGCGGAAACGAAAACATGGCTAATTTTTACTAATTCAAGGGCCATAACTCCAAAGTGCCTTTGGCGATTTTGCTGGTTATCAAACTTGGCCTAGATTTTATACTGATAAACATTTTCAGCAAGTTTGGTGAAGTTCTGATGAAAACTGTTGAAGTTAGAGAGCCGAACCGACAAACGGACACCTTTTTGTGACAGACGAACAGACAGACAGACAGACAGACAGACGGACGGACACGGCGATTACTATAGGGCACCCACACCAAGGTGTGGGGCCCTAATTATTACGCTCAAGTAAATATTAAACAAATGAGACAACAATGGGAAAACCAGCCTTGTGGCTTGGAAAAGAGTGCAGACTGTCAAATATTTAATTTAGCATCTGATAACTGGTCTATTCTGTACATTATAGTACAGGACAAAAAACTGTTAATTCTGACATGTGGCAAACTGTGGACATATATCCATCCCAGGGGTGTAAAAATCCACTCCCCCGCTAATATTGGCAAGTGGAATCTAGATCTAGAGTTGGGAAAGTGAAATATTTTAAAGGGTAGTCCGACAAGGCGAGTAAGTTTTTCGAGTATAAGAAGTTCGTACGTTGACTTGCTTTTATTTGTATGCCAGTAATTACTATGTGACCTGCATTTTCACATTTTCATAACTTATCCAGATAAAATATGCCTATAAAGTACAGGTGCTAGTTTCGTAAACAACCTGGACTGGGTCTGTGATTACAATAATTTTAGTCATCTCCTTTTTCCATCAGTTCACCTCAATAAATATTTAGGAAACGCATAATGTTGATAAAATAATTTTATAATCTTGGATATAAAATGGTCTAATGCAGTCTGAAATAGTGTAAACTATATTTGTTATTCATTTAAAGATCAACATTTGAATTTTTCTGTTTTACACATTGCCGTTTAATTATAAACCAGTCTGAATTTGCAGGGCAATGTTATTGAAGACACTGTCTAAATTTCCAGGGTATGTCAGGATATGTCAATATGTCTAAGCAAACAAGCATTATAGCTCCTTGTTTGCCCAAAATGGGGGAATAGATGACGAATGAATCTCAGGAATGTGGGAGAGGGACACAAACTGCGAGAGGGACACAAACTATAGAAAAGCAACATCACACCAAATAACCTACAAGTACTCGAAGCTTGACTATCAGAATTCTACTGGGCTGTAATTTGATGTTGTTAATAGTCTTGTGTCTCATTTCCACAAAGGTAATATTGAAGTCACACTTTATCATAAGGGCCAGTAGAACTGTGTTTAGGGTGAGTGCATTTTCCTAGTGCAAGTTATAAAAGCAAATGCAGCTTGCTTTGTAGGCCATGAGCCACCTGACTGCTAGTTTCATTGTTTAAAGAGCAAGAAAACACCCTAAAACAATCAATGGTTTTAATACTGTTTCTCCAGATATTAACCCATTCATGCCAATTGTCAACTACAAATGACAAATAAAAATGGTAGCGGGACATAACGGACCATGGACATAACGGACCAGGACATAACGGACCATGATGGGACAAAACGGATCACGTGATGGGATAAAACGGACCATCTGATTGTTTTTATCTTAATATACATAATACAAAGGTTTATAATATGCAAAAGACATCAGAATGCATATTGATTGAGTAATTATACATCTAGGATTAAAATGCTCAACTAAAAATGTGATCATTGTGAACATAAAATTTACATCATAGCTCGAATATAAACCAGTAATCAACTTTTGCACCAAAAAGATATGAGTAAAACAGGTCGATACATATGAAACACTCTGTTAAATCAGGCGTTTATGAGACGATAACTGTATATACCTAGATCAGATGCAGCATTTTCAGTGCAGCGTCTGCTCAGGGGCTACACAACTTTACCAATAATGATTCAAGTGAATGAATAAATAACTTGAACTGTTTTACGTTGCATATGATCAGTGTCCACAAGCTTAACAATATTTATAAATTAGCAATCACATCAGGCAAATAAGATCCTGTTCAGATGCCATGTGTCAACGTGATGACCTGTCCACGTGGCGCTGAACGCATTACTTGAGTGAAATTACTCAAACACGTGTCATTCTTTAATTATTCGACAATTGATTTAATTATGGTTGTCGTTTTTTAAGTGAGTTAAAGCAAAAGAAACTGTTGTGACGAAAACATGCTTTTCCAGATAAATATGCTAGTATATCACCTCGTTTTCACAATTCACTTTAATATCACACTGCGAAAAGAAATACTGTGCGATATCCAACCATAAGGACTTTCAAACAGTGTAGACCAAGATCAGATACCACGTCTCTAACGTGGCACCTGATCTTGGTCCACACTGTTTGAAACCGACCGAAAGTCATAACTATTTTGTTCTCTACCACCCTGACTTGATTTTTGCATAGCTATATGCACACATTTTAATATTACATCTGGTATCGATTTACACTGTTTGAACTGTCTTAAGGTTGAAAATCGCACAGCAGTGCTCACATAGGGCCTATACACCTAGATGATATGCCAGGCGTTTCAGGCACTGATGGAAGACCATGATCAGGCGTCGCGAAGAATACTTGACGGCTAGTTCGGGTCTACATTATATGTATAAACAAACTTATTGGATTGACGATTATTTATATATATCTGCAAAATAAATGTATGTGAAATCTAACACTTTATTAAATTATTTTGCTTTTATCACAGAAAAGTCCGAAATGTACAATGTACATGTTATGTCAAACTGATCAGACATTGAAACGGATCATAATTGCTAATCCAATAATGACGTGAAATTACTGTGTTAGGTAACAAGATGTTTAGTCGTCAACTTGTTATTAACACTATAGGTTGCATCGTTCAATGCGCGTCGTCTGTTAAATCATTATACTAGCAGCAGCAGCAGCAGCACACTTACTAAATAAGTGTGACAAAGTCACGTATTTACTAACTTTTGATAAAATAACTTTGCATAGAATTCATAGAAATATTTATTATAAATATACATTTAAACTGATTATAAGAATACAATGTCATGGTCCGTTTCGTCCCATCGCGTGGTCCGTTTTGTACCATATGTGGTCCGTTCTGTCCTGGTCCGTTTTGTCCATGGTCCATTATGTCCTATATTCATTGAGTAACCCCGTTATCTCTATTCAGTGAACCCTGACACGATTATCCCTTTACTCCACAGTGCCTACATTGCAGACGACTATTGAAATCAGGGATGGTTTCAAAACAAGTGCAGACCACTATTGCAATCATTGTGGGATGATTTCAATTTCAAAACAATCTGAAGTGGGATTTTCATTTTGCTAAGACACCAGATTATTTCATTGTGAAGAAACCATAACATGGAAAATGCAGTTAAATGTTAATGTAAATACTTGTGGAGTAAAAGGTTAACTCTATGTGACATGTTCTGGTATTCGTTGCGAAGAGTTATGCTTACCATCAATGAGCCATTCACACCGAGCGTAGCTCTTGTACTTTTCGCTCCCATCTGAGATGATGCCCGTCTGATTCTTGAGTACGACCCGGCCTTTACAGGCATCTCCTGGTGGGGGAGGTGGACACTGCAGACAGGAGAAGAGAGCGACAAACACAGTCAGCGTTACCCTCCGCATCTCTCCTGTCAAACTCGAGACGACATCGAGACGGGGGGCTGAATTCTCGTCGAAATTTGCACACAAAATTACATGTTTACAGCATTCTTATTTTGCTGCGCAACGGAATATTAAATCCACCTGCTCTAAGACAGAAAAACAGTTCCATTTGCACAATGAAAACACTTATTTACTGTGCTGTATTCAACCGAGAAAAAAGTCATCTGTTTTCTGCCATTGTATGATTGTATGAAAAAATAACACGGGGCTAAATATTTCTTAAGCTTACGATTGGATGAAAATAAATTATCTAAATTTGGATTCCATCTCCGATTCCGGGGGTCCGAGACGATGCGAACTATAGTAGGTTACACGCCACTAAATTATATTCCGGAGATAAAACTAAACTTTAATCATTCATATTATAAGTCTTAACCTGTCGACATAAATGTTATCTGCGGAAATTCATAAATGCAGGCATATCGTTCTGTATTTTTTTATTGGCCTTAATTGCTAATTTTTCAATCAGAGTTGGAAAAAGTTGGGTTCTGATCAGACATAAAAAAATACTCGGCGTCTGATCTAGAATAAAATATATTATGATTTATCCCATATCATGGCTTAATTTGACGGGTAAATGTTGATGAATCATAAGTTCGACTAAGCCGAATTAGAAATAGTCAAATTAGACTTAGTCAATTGAAGTTCAATAGGAAAATTGAAGTTCGAATTATGTGAGTTTCCACTGCAAGCGACTCGGTAATTGATACTTGTAACTTGAATAATACGGAGTTAAAATTATTATAAGATAGCTGCGTGCATGGGCATGAAAATGACGCTATGACATAAGTCAGCCTTGTTGCCCAAATATCATACTGAAAATGTATATCAATTTTGACCTTCTCATTAAGACAACAATAAGAACTATGCCATTTTAAAGTTCATTCTAAATGCAACCATAATTCAGAAAGACGTCCCCTTGATTTTTTGCAGAATTATATTTTCAGACAGAGAAGCAAATATTTTCAAGTAACAAGTTCAAGTTCAATTTAGAGACACTTTTGTGGCTTATCAAATCATGTCAGAAAGAGTTAACACAATTTACCTGATTGGTATACAGGTAGTTTTTAGGGGATTAGAGATTAAGCAATAGCTACAAAGTTGTACTCCAGTGGCTACAAGCCCACTGTGGGATTCCAGGCAATGAAACTGCGATAAAACTAGCAAAGCAGGGCGCCCAGGTAGTTAAACAAACAGCAGTGTACATTACCAGGATACGACCACAATTAGCATTTCATTGCTAAGACGCAGACAGGAGAAGGAAATGTCTATCACCTTCTTAGAATGCAAGACAAAGTAATAATGGTTAGACTCTCCGTTCAGGGCATAACAGAATGAACACACATATGTTAAGGAAACTCAAGTTGGTTCACCACCAACTTGCCCAGACAACAGAACATGTCCTCCAAATATGCAAAAGACACAGCCAGGAGAGGGTCACAATATGGCCATCAGATACCCCAATCTGTTAGACATGGCAATAAGGACCGCGTAGTTCATCTCTGCAATTGGACTGACTGTGTAGAGCAAACAAAAACAAGAAGCAGAAGCATCAGCTGATGTTTATAGTTTACAGTAGGCCTCCGACCCATTATACAAAATAACAATAAGATAAATAGTATATGATTGACTGACATGTATAGCATACACATTGTATGTTCAAATATTTTTCGAGTATTCCATTTGCGTTCATGTAAATTGAGGTGTAAAGTTGTGAAGGTTATATTGTCGTTCAGGTTAACGGGCGACAAGAATGATACCCTACTCTACGGGTACCCTACACGTAGATGAAAATAAAATTAGTTATAAAAAAACATGTGCATGTGACATATAAAATTGAATGTCGCAAACCTGATCGAAAATAGGTATCACGAGTGCTGCGATACGTAAAAACAACCGTTTGTCAGCATAAACAGTTTACATGTCAGGCCGACCATTTCTCCGGATTTTTCCGGATTTTAGAAATATTCTCTATAACCATTGTTTAAAGTTGCAAGCAGCATGGTTCACAGTGGGACGCCGTGTTACACGGCGTCTCATTGGGATCCAAGCTGTTTGCAAATGTCATCATAGTTTCTTCCGTAGCACGCATAAAAGTGAATATTTGCCAAGATCTCCGGATTGTTCATGGTCCAGTTATGGTCACCCCGAGATAGACATGCGTCATTTGTATAAATAAGACAGAGTATTGATGCTAACAAACTCTATTTGAATCATGCTGTTCGACCTTTTGGGAGAAAAAAACCACGCCAGTACCTCTTAACATGTAACACGTGAAACGATTCATATTGGAGTGCAAACCCATTTTTCAAAAAAATGAGAAAAAAAATAAGATAACTGCCCAATAAGTAGGCCTAAATTTGAAATGATAGCTAGCAATCATGTAAAGAGCATAATCACAAAATACGTGCTTGATGTTGTACACCAGCAGTGGTATTCTTTCGTTGCTAGGAAAAAAACTTAATAATTCATTTCTTCATACGCTAGGCAAAAAATACCGGAGAAAAGACCGTCAATCTATCTTTGAGCACCGACATTCACAAAGTAGGATTTCAAGAAAAAGATGTAATCTGTGAGACGTTATTAGAAATCTCGTGTTTGTTTAATCTGAATATGATCGTTTTAAACCTTATTTCCTCGACGCTATCTGTATCGTCTGCTGATATTATCGTCTGCTTTAGTTGTTGAACTTCATTAAATTCCTTTTTGAATTGAGTGAATATATCTTCAGTGTGTCAAACAACCTGGAACCGACCAGACGCCGAGTTACTCGGCGTCTGATCCGTTTCCAAGGTGTTTGAAAATATTGCCGTTGTCGAGATTGACAGGATAGTGGTTAGGATAAATATAACAATGTTTACATAAGCAATATATCATGTGCACACTCGGGGTTTCCCAGGGTGTTAAATGCACTGTTACAGCTGCAGCCGTAGACATCTGGCATAAAAAAAACACCACCAACACATCATCAGTGTTTTTGATATAAGAATATTTTCTTTGCCCAATTGTTTGTTTGTTTATTTAAACGGAATCAAGATCAGTCCTATTTCAAACTTTGCACTTTAACCCGTTTAACGCTGAATTTGAAAATGGACTGTTCAAATTTTTAAAAATGGCCAGTCTATATGAATTATTGGGTTAAATTCCCCTTAATATTCATACATGACAAACAGAGAAGACATCTGATCAGAGGGCTCCCCAAGGAGCCCTCTGATCAGGGTCTACACTGTTTGCAAATGCATTATAAACTTGTTTCCAATCACTAAAAGGGTTAAGATTATTTAAGAGAGTACAGAGAGGTAAGGGTCATAACTCTGGTTTTACTATTTATGGACTTACGCTTTGTTAAGTTTTCTTGCCACACGTTGTTGAGGAACAGTCAAACCTCGTCTCGAGCGACCATCAAATGAAGTATCGTAGCGCCTATTAATGACATGTGGTCGCTTAAATGCAGAACGAAAGTAGTACAGAAACTCTCTTTTGAGAGCTAAATGCATTTCTATCGTTCTGAAACGTCTCGTTTTTGACCGGCCGCTTAATACATGTTCGACTTAATTTTTTCATCTGTCCGCTAGCTGTATAGTGGCGCGAGGACAAGTAGGCGGAGTCAGTGTCTGTGGCTTGAAGTGCTAAGTAAGCTTCGATTTTGTCTTGCGCAGAAAAAACAAGATACCGACTGAATAATAGTTTTTGCATTTATTGCCAATGCTGAACAGCAACTTTAGAGGGCCATCTGATCTATGTCTCCAATACTTCCATTTCCCCCAATAAAACCATGTTATTTATAAACTTATCAACAGGGAAATAATCTGATACAAAGGATATGTATCTAGGCAAAACAAAAAAATGATGATTTTTAATTGTTT
>JAULCE010155757.1:0-11880 GCA_032359355.1 Macoma nasuta | reverse complement strand
CTAACGCGAATATCGCCATACTATATATATGGTTCCTACAGAAGAGGACGACTCGTGTATTGTAATGCATATATATAATGTAAAAAATGTTCACAGTACGATAATAGATTTATAACACACAGTGTGAGTTTTGTTTTGCTTTTTTCCATTTATTAAACCCGTTCTATGCCGGAAGAAATTATGCGCATGCGTAATATTTTGTCTGCTTCATTTTCAAACTTCACAGAATAACTTATGTTTTGGAAGAAATGTTCGCCGAGGTTCTAACAGCTTGGACCCGAATGAGACGCCGATTTACTCGGCGTCTCATCCGGATCTAAGCTGTTTGCATATGACACTAAGGTTCGGGGTAAGCAGTGAAGGGGTTAACTGATATTTGAATGTATACAGATATACTATGGCAGATATAACGTAAGCCTTATCCTGCTCATCGCTGCTAATATACACACATTGAAAGCGGGCTGGATTAAGAGCAGGTACTGAGTAAGTCGGCGTCTGATATAGATCCAACCTGTTTTACACATGTTCCATATTTTCCTCCATTTTTTTCACGAAATTGATGACGTTGAAAAACTAAGCAGACGAGATTAGTATATCCCTATCACATTAAGCTTGCGAGTAGTTTGCGGCGGATTTGTAAGCATATTCGGCCGGGGCCCGAATTGGAGGTGTCCGGCTGGAAAATGATCAGACATCTGCCGAGGCCCGACCGACGTATGGCTAACCATCTACTTTCTGGATATCGGCCGGAATCTGGTCGGCATCTGGCCGACCATTTACTGACTGTTGATTGTTGCCCACTCGACAGGCCCACTGTTATCACCCGTACGGCCGCCATACGGCCTGAAAGAGTTGACCGACATCCTGCAGGATACCACAGGGGTATCGCTAGGATATTAGCAAGTCAAACGACGAGTGTCTGCTGGACACCGACCAATAACGGGCCAATAATAAAACCCCAATTACGGCCGCGACCTCCGGTTCCCGTCGTGGAAGCTTGTGGTGTAATGTGATCGCCATATACTTTGGAAGACTGTATCGTAGAAACCTTAAGTATTGTACCCATTGCAGTAAATCGGTGTCTGATCAAGCTGCAAGCTGCTTGACACTCAGATTGTACTTATTCTACCAAAGAAAGTTAAATTAATGCATATAAATATGAGCAGACGACAAAAAGTGCAGACGAAAATATCCCAGACGACCATAGTCGGTCTTTCAAAGGGTATCGCACCCCCATTCGGCCCCCGCTTTAATTGTGACCGAGGCAAACAAAAATAGAGCAGACGACAAGATTAATGCTTGAACTATATCTCGAGAAGTTTTTTTTAAACCAGAACCTAGTGATAATTCTACATCTTTGCTGATACTTTTCGATATGCGGCATATTAGAATCATCTTTGTATTTTTGTAAATTAGAATTTACAATTACAGCGCCGTTTGTAGACTAAGACCAGTGTCTGTATTTCAAAACGTCTTCTGGTGATGGTTCAAACTGTCTTGGGTCGCAAATGATGATTTATTATTAATCCACCGTTAAACATGAAGTCTACTTAAAATGCCGTCTGTGGCATGTTTAAACGTCGTCCGATTTATTTATAATTTTGCTATACCATGGTCTGTTGTGTAAAACAACATAACTTCAGATCAGTAACTCGGAGAAGGATCCAAGCTATCTTTAAAGAGATGTGATAGCGGTTATTTATTAGCCCTTTTGGCGCGAAATTTAAAATTGTCAGTTGGGACATGTTTCAGATCAAATAGTTTTACGAAAAGAAAAGAAGATTTAAGAAAGAAGTTACACTTTCCGATACCTCTATTATAAGAGCTAATTATATTGCAGAAAGTGAAGTCCCTGAACAGACGCAGCCTTGGAAGGCGGCGGCTGATTTTGGACTGTACTTTTAGCAATGGCGCATTTAGGCGACTACGGCGGTGATAGGGTTAAGTCTAATGGCAAACAATATATGACCTTGATACTCAATAACGGCTGCGAGTTACAGGTTCAAAAGTGTATATATTTAATTGTAAATCATTGGCGAGGCCATCGGACCTCTCCTAAACTATTGAATTTTGAATGCGGGGACATCTATCTTTGAGCTACAATCCGACGAATGCAACGTTTGTTTTTGTATACTAGCATAACTGTAGATCCAGTTTAGAGCAGTAACAGTGCGCATGTCTGAAATATGGTTGGTTGTTAAAATGAAAATTGAGTGTAAACGAATTTTGGGATAAGTTTATTCTGTTTATTCCCAGATCTGCGGATCCAAAAATCCGGCCTCAAAATGTATTTATGCAGGCTGAGAAACCAACCCGTATTACGGTCCTAACAAATGTTTCTTCATCAGGCGTTTGAGGGATTTCACAAATTCAGTAATGCTGAGTAAGCATTCTATTTAACATTTGTTTATTCGCACAACGACATCTTTTCTTGCATAGCATCAGTTGACCTCTTCTTGCTTTGCTTCTTAAGGCAAACAACGTCTATGTCGTATGTTACATGCTCTCCGGAGAAAAAAAACATTATTGTGTCTCACTGTGAGAGCGCCTGCCTCGGTGGTAGGGGGTCAGCGTTTTTCTTGATCTCGACATGCTAAAGGTCATAAAAAGGAGTAACCCGGCGTCTAATCCGGATCCAAAATGTTTGACATTCGGCCAATAGTTTTTCTAAAATAATTTATTCAGTGAAATTTGAAAATAAAGGTGACGAAATATTGCTGTAGGCAGTGAAGGGGTTAACCCTTTTCCTCATGTATACGTTTTACATATCTGTATCAAGTAACCCAATAAACCGCAAAAACCAAACAAGGACGACTATAAACGCATATTAATGAGGTAGAGTGGATAAATCCCACGCGTCAACTGCTTAAATATGATTAAATCAAGAAATTAACTCATAACTGACGTCGCCAGCGTGATATAACAGAGTGTTATAATTTTCGGTATTGAACTAGTGATATATGTACGTGATATATGTACGTGACGTCATTATTACGCAATGTACGTGGCGTCATTATGAAAAACGTCAAAAAATGACAGCACTATATAAAGACACTATATGTATTTAGAGCTTTCACAGGCAGACAAAATTATAGTGCAGTAACAATACAATTGAGGTTAATATCTTAGATTCAATGTTTGAGTTTGAGCACGATCTCGATTCGAGTCGCTTAGTGAAAGCCAGGTCAGGTGCTAATGTATACTTCCGTTGCTTTTTTGTAGACGACGGTTTCCATACTCAAAGGCGTTTGCGGCAGCTACAAATCTCGGGTCTCGCGAGAGTTACGTAAAAACGGTGTACGAGCGTTTCACACATGTTAACTTTTTTTTTTCTTTGAATATTTGTTACTTGTTACTTGATCAATTAAATGCAATGTGAAAAATGCATATGCATTTGTCACATTTCATTAATTTGATCAAGTAACAAGTGGCTCTATAATTATGGTTCTCAACCGTAGAAAAATGTGGATTTGGTCACTCGATAATGGTCAATAAAATCTTTATAATTTCGATGACCCCTATATTTCATTTCATATTTCAACAAATATTTGCATGGTCTTTCAATCTACAAAGTTTAAACAAAGTCTATTATATAGAAGAAAAAAAATCACCCTTACTGCCGCAAACGCATTTAAACAGCGTGCATATCAACATTATGTTCAGTGGCACAATATGACCATTATATGCTCCCGTTGCTCCTATGTAGGAGACGATGCATTGCATGTATGAAACAGAGGGAGGTCAAGCGCCGCTCCCTGGTGTTAATTTTTCTTCAACCCTTAACTTAACACTGCCTACTCATAAAACTCCTAAGTTGCCAAAAATGCAAATGTTCATCCTCAAAAATCGATGTCCGCAACATTTTTTTATGAATAGTTTTGCCATTTTATTTTCTAACCCTTTACTCAACAGACATACCTCTCGACGCCGCTGTAGCAAATGCCTTAAAATCCACATTTTAGTCATATTTCCGGTTTAGAGAGTGAGCGGTTTAGAGAAGTTTTACTGCGTGTCATTTCAAGTCTCATGATCACACATCAGGCTTTCTGGTTTTATGTTTTCAATAAAGAGGAAAGCACTCGTTATGTCGAAATTGTTGGCATCTATTTTTATGAGTTCAAATTTACCGACGTTAGAATTTAATTCGGAATTCGACCTCATACATGTTGCGGTAAATCATGTCTATCAAAACATACTTTCGATTCAGTAAGGGTGATTTTTTCCTTCTATATAATAGACTTTGTTTAAACTTTGTAGATTGAAAGAACATGCAAATACTTGTTGAAATATGAAATAAAATATAGGGCTCATCTACTTTTTAAGATTTTATTGACTATTTTCTTGTTACCAAATTCACATTTGTCTACGGTTTAGAACCATATAGAGCCACTTGTTACTAGGTTAATTAAATGCAATGTGAAATATGCATAATTATGCATTTAATTAATCAAGTAACAGGTTACAAATATTTTATTTTTTCTAAAATAAAACAAGTGTTAGCATGTGTGAAATGCTCGTAAACCGGTGTTACGTAACTCTCCCGAGAGCCGAGATTTTGTAACTGTCGCAAATACGCCTTTAAACTATCTCGAGGGAACACTAAACCGAGAGTTCAAAGTCTCCCTCGATGCTTTTGAATTTGAAGATGCACAACTTGTCGTTTTATAGAATACATTATGTTTAATGTTAAAATTCGCCATGGAAAGTTTAGCAGGTGCATGTCAAACTTATAATGTAGATTCTATCTGTTTGAAACTAACAAAATTTAATGTACATAATTATATGGAAAATGGCCTTTAGCCCTTATCACGCCGTTCGCGATGTCGTCAAGCGGATTGGATCCGGATCGGACGCCGAGTAACGCGGCGTCCGATCCGGATACAAGCTGGTTGACACTCGGGCAACATTGTTTTCTAACTTCAAGCGAATCGCACGAGGGTAAAAGATCAAGCCGACGAGAATTCAGCGGACTATTTTTGAGGACGGCTGGATAAGGATTAAATATCTAAGGAGAGGATTTTAATTGTTTGTGACATCTTATACCAGGGGTGTTCGAGACGTTCCTACAAAACAATACCGCAGTCAAACCTCGTTTGCTCGAACTCGTCTGACCCCCTCACTGTCGGAAACAATTCTGCGCAAGCGCAATATTTCGTCTGCTTCATTTTCAAACTTCACAAATTAAGTTGAATTTTGGCAAACGTATCGGCCAGGTGTCAAACAGCTTGGCGTTTCTCGGCGTCTCGTCCGGATCTAAGCTGTTTGCATATGACACTTTGGTTCGGGTTAAGCAGTGAAGGGGTTAATTTAGTAAACTATGCTCTATTGAAAACTAGCGCATACACAAAGCTCATTAAACACTCTACTCAAAGCAATTAATGAGTCTGCGTAGGTTTGGAAAAACGTAGCATGATAATTGCGATCTTGATACTTCATTATTTTCGCTGTATCTTGCAGCGATTCTTCAAAAGGTCAGTCACTATGTACCTCATTCCGGAACGCAACCCAGCATGCGATTTTAACCATTTTATCCATAGGTTTTGTAGACTTATCCACAGGAAGAAGTATTAACGACAATGTTTGAAATGCTCCATTTTTACAGTTTACATCAAAACTATTCAAAATTGGCATTTTCCTTATAACTAAGTAATCATCTTTTTCATCAGATTAGTTCCTTGTGAATGAATCTATATGAAATAAAGAGTTAGCCCTTATTATTTCGATTGTTTTGTCCAAAGTTGGAATGGGAAGTTGAAAACTAGCGGTGTGCTGTGGTAGTAGTAGTTAAGGTATTAGTAGAAGAATCAACTGAAATGTATAGAGAAAATGAAATCCGAACAGTCTGCGGTTGCTTGAAACCATTGTCAACAGCACACTTCCGGATCTTACATCAATGCATCAACGACATGAACAGCTGGAAGAGTGCTCCAGAACTCGCCAGGCACCAGCTCTATCTTAACCGTTTGAAAAAGAACCATTATGGAAGGAGGTGAATGAGATTGTTAAGAATGTCAAAGCGGTTTCTGCGCTAGGCCATAGTGGAGTCCCATTCAAGACTTTAGAACCTGATAAAAAATGTGTGAAGGAAGGGAGTAGTTCCAGAGGTTTGGCGAAAGAGGCTAAAGGTTGTTTGGCTTCAAAGGAGAAGAACTCTGAATCAAATCAGCTATTTTTTGCTTAGTGTTTAGAGCAAAATATTATTTTCAGTTCTAGAGGGGAATTGGAAATTATGCAACCACAAACAGCTGCTTCAACACTTCAGTACAAAAAGGAGGAAAACTAGGATTATCTGGATGTCTGAAACAACGCAACTGATCCTAGAGGCACAGGTCAACAAGAAAGATCTTACAGTAGTCTGGTTGGATTATGCCAACGCCTATGGATCTAACCCACATGATCTTATACATTATGCGCTGACCTATTACCACCTACCACAAAAAGGGAAGCAGCTGGTGTTCAGTTATTACAATAACCTACTACTGAGGTTCAGCACCAAAGACTTTATCACAAAGTAGATTAGCGAAAAGAAAGGAATTGTCACTGGATTTAAAATTTCTGTCATCTTGTTTGTTCTTGACATGAACGTGATGTTGAGGGCAGCAGAGGAGGAGAGGACCGTATATGAAGTATGGAATGTAGATGCTATATAGGCTTAATGAATGACATTAGAGTCACGACCTAGTCTCACATACTCTCGTCCCTTGACGAGACGGTGACTTAGGCTACGATGCAGTTCAAGCCAAAGAAGTCTAAATGCTTGGTAATCAAAAAATGATGCACAGCTAGCAAGTTCCCACTTACTGTTCAAGGGGAGGCTATTACAGGCATAGTTGAAAATCCGGTCATATGATAGCCTCAAGGACAATGAAGCAATCGCAAAGTTGAAAGAACACGTTGATCAGGGATTGACGAAGATAGAGAGAACGTTGCTTCCTGTAAAGTTTAAGGTATCAACAGAGGCTGATTTAGTCTCTAATGCTCAATGAGGTCCCCAAGTGGAGTGAGGCATCAGTGAGCACTCGCGACGCTGGCTACGATTACCGCCAAGTTTCACTGAGCTTGGTCTGCATACCTCTTCAGGAAGGTTCCAACTTCATATGTAGTGAAAGAGTTCAAGGTGGCAAAAACAAGACTTCTACTGACCTCAAGGATTCGCCAGATGAGTGCATCAGAAATACAGGCATTGAAATGAGGACATGGAGGAAATGCTCTGTCTGTCAATCTGTAGAGGCTGCATAGAGCAGGCTGGAACACCAAGACATAATTGGAGCTACTTATACGGGAAGGTAATGATTGGGAATGCAGTCACGAAATCTGGTCAACTGCTGACACCCGTACACGGATTATGATACAGAAAGAGATCAGGAAAGGAGAAGAGGAAACCTACACCGATGGTTCAAATGGGAATGCAAGGCAGAAGCACATATTTTAACTGGGTGGAAAGTAACTTGGACACAGATGTGGTCCTTAGAGCTAGTCGGAATCAGTTTCCTTCTTAGGAATGTGTATGAAGTGCTACCAACCCCAGCAAACCTGCATCGCTTGAAGTTGATAGAAGACCCACCATGCCCACTGTGTGGGAAAAGAGATACCCTGGACCATATCCCGTTTCCATGCCATGTAGCACTGGCACAGGTAAGGTACAGATGGTGCCACGATAGGACACTGTGTCAATTGGCAGAAAGCATAAACAAGGGAAAGAGAAAGAAAGAATGACCATGTTTCCAAGAAGCCATTTTTTAGGAAGGGGAGTGAACAAAGCCAAAATCATCGTAAAGAACAGGAATTATTTGTACCTCACAATCATGGAAGCCGATGATGGACCTTGAGAAGAAACTGCACTTCCTAGAAGAGTTCTACACTAACTACGGCCAGATAATGTGGTATGGTCCAATCATGGGAAGAATATTATTGTGATTGAACTCACTGTCCCGTAGTAATAGAGATGTGGAGAGGCATATGCTAGAAAGCCTGAGAAATATGCGCAACTGATGGAAGATTACAGACACAAGGGATTGAGTGTTTGGCTGTTCCCAGTTGAAGTGTGGTATAGAGGTATCCCTGCCAAACCAGTGTTAAATATGCTCATTTCACTTGGAATAGAACGAAAGCAGGCAATCCAGGCTGTGAGTTGTGGCCTCAAGTTGAATTTGGCTTCATCGAGGCAATCATAACTGTGGCTAGCCACCGACCTATAGTGTGTTCTTGGATTAAAGGGGCGAAACACTCGAAGATGTATGGCTAATGATGTTGGTAGGAATGTATGCAGTACAAAGACTGTATTCTATTCAATAGTTTGGAAAGGTTAACATTCGCAGTTGATATTTCAAAATAAACGACAAGTGTCCAAATATTGGTGAATTAGATGTTTATCTAGGAATCCAGTAATGGTAAATCATTAAATGTCCGGATATCCGTGGTTTTATAGGCGAAGTAGTCGGAATCCAGAAAATGAAAATAAATGTTGAACATTACCATTCTTCTGTCGCAAACAACTGTCCGCTAGATTCTCGTATGGTATAGACTGAAACCTTGTTCGATTCTATTGAATGTTGGTGAAACTGTTGCCCGCGTGTCAAATAGCTTTGATCCGGTTCAGACATTTAGTAGATCGGCGTTTGAACCGGTTTCAAGCTGGTTGACGTTATCACTATGGTCGCGATCGGCAGGATAAGAGTTAACTCTTTGTCTTTTCACTGCCAATGTCCATTGCAATGAATGCACTCCTAGATCAGCCGCCGTCTGATCAGTAACTTCACGTTTTACCATATAAACAATTCTTAAGTATAGTAATAAAATTATTTTTAAGTAAGCATATTTTATCTGAAAATTGACGCAGACATAAATTTTAATTGGCAGCGAAGAAATTAAACGGGGTGTGCATACATGTTTGGAATTCTCACTGACCCAGTACATAGGTTACGTGGATTGCATTGATATCCAGGGGGGAAAGTGTTTGGTACTACTTAAAAGCCACTATCGTATTGAATAATCATCATACCAATCTTACCGGGATGTAAACAAATCATATCGTCAATTTTCTTCTTAAACCATGTAAGTGACACTTTGGCAAATTGTCACTTACGTGGTTTTGGCAAAAATCATCTAAACACGTCACCGCCATCTGGCATATAGCACTAATGAGATTTTATCAGTGGAAATCGACAGGTTTTTTATAAAAAAAACCACGAATGCATCAATTTTGAAAAAAAGGCTAATATACAAACTAATTAGACAGAAAATATTAATTGAGTTTCGTTACGTTAAATATTAGACAGAATGGAGTGGAGGCGATTCCTTTTTCGTACCAGGTAGATATTATTTGTTTGGCGTATCCATGCTTTTTATTTGAGTGAAATATGCAGATACGAAGCTTATCTGTTAAGCTGCAATAACACTCAGAAATCTATGAATAATATTTACCTTTATGTATAGTCACGAGTTATTTTCATATATATGTATTTCTGCGCCGATATTACACGTGTAATATTCTTATTCACTACTAATGCTTCATCAATAGGCACATAATTATGAATATATACTTGAGTTACTTCAGGTAGACTCAAGTGTGTAGTTTACATTGCATTGAACCACTCCGACAAGTAACAATGTACTTGCACTCTTTCGCGGAAGCATATTCATAAATGCGTTCTCAAAAACATGACTTTAGATGCCTTGTGTAGAACTACTGTAACTCCTTCACATTTGTGAAGGACTTACAAAAGTGTTGTACCAAGTGAACGCAATGGATTTTCGACTCGTTATTGAAAGACCGTAACTTAGGCTAGGCTAGGCCCACCCAAAAACCGTAATTGTAGTAACGTTGGCAAACAGCTTGGAGATTGATCAGACGTCGAGTAACTCGGCGTCCGATTAAGCTCCAGGCTGTGTGACACTCGGATTAAACTTATTCTACCAAAGAAGGTTTAATAAATATATGCTATGAGCAAACGACAAGTGTAGACGAAAATATCATAGACGAATAGTGTGTCAAAGGATATGTCTATCTTTATGACCTATAAAAGTAATTGCTAAAACGCTTTTTCTTCTAAAACCACGTCTGTGCAGATTTGGCAGTAACGTGGTTCATCGATGTTCCTTAACTACCTACGCAACTGACCTTTTGGTAAGCAGCTTTGACGTGATTTTAAAAGAAAAGAAGAAATTGTTTGTCTTCTAAAATCACGAACTTGCATTGTTTTTAAAGTAACACATACGTGGTTTTAGAAGACATCCAACAAACTATGCTCCTTTTAACCGAGCCAGATAAACGATACAATCTCAGTTTAAGGGTATTAATTAAAATTTTAGCCTTAATTCGTCTAATATATATACTAGTACACGTATATAAGATAACATTTCCTTGGTTTTTCAGTTTTAATGAAATGTTAATTGCATTTTTACCATAACAGCAGTTTTATGTACAAATCCTATGAAAACCCGACAATTGTCCTCTGCGATATTTTCGTCAGCACATTTTTTACGTCTGCTCATATGATTATATATATATATTAATTTAACTTTCTTTGGTAGAACAAGTACAATCTGAGTGTCAAACAGATTGAGTTTGCGTTTTCTCTCGTTATATCACGCTCGTTATATCACGCGTAACAAACTATACCTCCTGTCGATATTTTAACAAACTAATTTTTATACCATGTTGTGCATCGCTTGAAATATATTATCAATGTTTATAAAATGGTTTGGATCTTGATGGTAATTGGGCCCATTTTCTTCGGTTCAACAGATTTGGCCGCCGCGTGCAGAAGCGTGCTGGCCTGTCCGGTCACGAGATGGTCTGTCCGGTCACGCTATACTGAACGCGTCTCTCGGCCTTAACCCATATCATGCTGATATATAATTGTCGGCTGCTGAAACGTTCGTCTGCTTCATTTTTGAACATGTTTTTGTTTCGCTTAAAATTTGGTGAAACTATTTTATGCGTGTCAAACAACTTTGATCCGGGTATGATGCCGAGTAACTCGGCGTCTGACCCGGAATAAGGCTGTTTGAAAATATTACATTGTACTATGATCGCGATTAGCGTGAAAAGGGCTAACCCTTCACCGCTGCGAAAAAACATTGTCTGCTCAAACTCTCGTCTCTGATGTAAATAAATACTTCAAAGGAATCAGTTAAATTTCTGTGAACTTGTTGGCCGAGTGTCAAACAGCTTGGATCCAGATCAGACGCCGATTCCATCGGCGTCTGATCTAGATTCAAGCTGCTTGCAACTATAACCATCATGAGTGGAGCCTACTAAAACTGGTGCCCATTTAACTGTGATAAATTGTTAAGGGTTATACTAATCCTGATTAGCAAGACATCACAGGGGAAATACCGATTGTGGAAAAGTACCTGATAATTTTCCGGACAAGTTTGGGACGCAGTCTGTATTCAACTCGGATCGATTTTGGATTATAGCTAATTCTGTTTCATTTTCTGGAGATATTATTTTGTAAGTACAACTTCTAGTCGTTCGTTTCATTTCACGTTGTATGCGTCACTGCAGAATAGCCTTTCATCGGTTTTCCTCCGAAAACCATTATCTGCTATTTTGTCAAAATGGCACATACACGTTTATAACAAAAAAGGTCGATGGCTTTTCAAACTACCATTCTGGCAAATTGCACTTACGTGATTTAAGCATAAATAATCGGATTTCTTCTGAAACCACGTATGTGCCATTTTTGAGAAAAAAAATGAACAGTCGTAGTTTTAGAAGAAAAACCGACGGTTTGTAAATATACGATAACATGTAGGAAGCTATAAGTAATATATCTGCAAATGAAGGTCAGGCGTCATAGGAACTCAACAAAGGCAAACTATGCAAACCCAGATAAGCCGCTTCGAGTCCGACGTGGCGTTTGATCAGGGGCC
>JAULCE010155646.1:0-11884 GCA_032359355.1 Macoma nasuta | reverse complement strand
TGTAAGGCGGCGTCAGATCTGGGACTGCACTATTTTCAACGGCGCATTTAGGCGACTGTGGCGGTGAAAGAGTTAAACATATCTCCCCAGATAAAGACGTGCTTGTTTTCCTGCTATTCATGAGTGCTGAAAGGACACTCGTCATAGGATTGACGTAGGCGTTAAAAGACATATCCGGGAGTTGTTTATATGCGTCTTTTTAAGTTTTAGTTAAAACTACAACACCACTACTCCTCTGTGAGTATCCCAAACATTTTGGTTGCGTGACGAAACAACAGAGAAAGAGGCAGTGACATACCCCAGCGGTCTGCATCTACTAGTCAACCTGAGAAGAGAAAGAAGCAGGTACATACCCCTGCGGTCTGCTTCTACGAGTCAACCCGAGAAGAGAAAGAAGCAGGTACATACCCTTGCGGTCTGCTTCTACGAGTCAACCCGAGAAGAGAAAGAAGCAGGTACATACCCCTGCGGTCTGCTTCTACGAGTCAACCAGAGAAGAGAAAGAAGCAGGTACATACCCCAGGGGTCTGCTACTACGAGTTAACCGTGCCGGTGAAGGAGTTCCATAGAAGTAGCGAATCTGCAGAGGGAAGAAGAAGTCGTTCCATTGCAGCAAATGAGTCGTTCCCGTGTAAGGGTGGATCTACGGAGAGCACGGGTCGTTCCATTGCACTAGCGGGTCTACAGAAAATGAGTCGTTCTTGTGTAGTAGCAGATCTACAGAAAGTATGACTCGCTCCATTGCAGTAACGGATCAACAGAAGAGGAGTCGTTCCTGTGTAATGGAGGGTCTACAGAAAATAAGCCGTTTCCATGCAGTTGCAGATCTACATATACTGAAAAGAACGATGACATTACAACACTTTCATTCAATGAGAAAAGGGACAAGTTTTCAAGGCCCGTATTGATAGCATTACGGACGACAATTCAGATCTGTATAAATACGTCGATTGTTCTGAACGTAAGTGAACAATTCAAAAGCAAATATCTCTTTATTTACAAACATAACTTCAATGAAACTTTGCATGCTTATGAAAAACTATGATTTTCACAAGCATGCAAAGTTTCTTCGAATCATAATTGGAAATAAATTGGAAATCTAGATTTGAAATGTTCACCTAAGTTTAAGATTTTACAAAGACGCTTTGTGAAAAGGGCCCAAAATAAAACAGTCGGATAAAAAAAACACATTTAGCCCATACTCTGCTCTCCGCGCTCTAAAAATCAATCGTAGAAGTCACGAATAGAGGACGTGGGCCGAAATAATTTCTCTGAACTCTCTACGGTAACCTATTTAAATAAGTGTAACTTCTGTTAATTTAGACGGAATGAAAAAGTCGAATTATATGTAAATCCCATGGCAAGGCAAATGTTGGTTTCAAGATGGGGTTGTTTCCCTAGGCGTTTATCGAAATATACATGTACTTCATATATAGCATCGGTTTTCTTCGAAAACAACGTATCTACTACTTTGATGAATAGGAGTTAGGCAATTTATGTAGAAATCTATGTTGGGTAAAAACAAGTTTCTGCCATTTTGGCCAATGGCACTTTCGTGATATTAGAAGAAATGTCAGTGTTATTCTAAACACTGTATGTGCCAGGTTTTGAAAAATGGTACACAAGTGGGTTTATAAGAAAATCGACTTTATAGGTCATATAACAAAGATGCTTGATCAACATCTAATTCACATCTTGATACAGGAATGTCTCGGTCTCTTTAATCCGGAATATGTCAAACCTAAAACCTCGCTTTCCGAAAATGATTTTTGCAAACAGTTTAAACCCAGATCAGAGGTATCATGTATGCACACTCTGATATGTGCTGCACTGTTTGCAATTCTTTATATCACTAGAAGTTCACCTTCAAACATAAGAAGTGTCAAATGTAATGTATTCTTTTAAAACAACAGCATTGAAATGGTAAACCATGTATTCTTTAATCCGTAAATGACATTAATCCGGGATATTTCAAGGCAACCAACATGTCCGAAGTAACAAGACATCACTGCAAACAATATGGTGTACGGATATTAGAAAATCAGAGGCAAGCCTCGGAGTCAGAGACATAACTTATATGTAAACTTAACCCTTCCCTCCACATGTTATATTTAGATTGATCAAAAAGAAAAGAATCTGAACAACAACATGACAATCTAGGCAAAAGACAAAAAATCACTTAAAAGTTGTATTGAAATCATTGCAGAAACAAGAGCATTTGCTCGTCACAAGCAAATGCTTTATTATGCCATCAGCTGCAGAGGTGCTAAAATGCCTTTTGAGTGGAGGAAAGGGTTAATAATATAATGCTTGGTCATTCATAGATTTAAACATAGCTCATGTTTTAAAACCCACACGCGATATTTAATAATAGCAACTTAAAGGAAGTAATTCAAATAAACAAACTGTTTCACGGTTCAATTTCGATAATCATATAGTTAACTTTGTACAATTATTTGTTGCCTTATTTTAACAAGGATGACACGTTGTTCATTATTTTCACATTTACACAAAAATACAATGAACAGAAGTGTGTAATATGTTCTGTAATTATGTTCTGTATTAAGCCAAATCTAATGATAGATGAGCGACAAATACCTCCATCTTGCTCATGTAACTATAAATGTTCTCTTGTTTCATTGGAATAAGTTAACTAGAAAACAATCATGTTTATTCAGAGCGGCAGGTGTATCTTTGCATATTTTGAGCATTGTGTTGCTTTAAATGAACAAGGTTAAAGGTCCAGGATATTGCATTAACGCTTGATTTCCAAGCTAGAAGTCAATAATAATGCTATACCTTTACCTCCTCCTCAGAAAATTGTCATTACTGAAAATGAGACTTTGTAAAATTGCTTTGAGATTGTGGAAATATGACACTGTATCGTTCTGCACATGAAATTCACTTACTCTCTGTGAACTTATCAAAACAGTTTAACAATAAATGATACATTCAGTTAACCCTTTCATCGACAAAGGCAACATTGCAAAAAAAATCAGACACTGCATTCGATTTCACTATTTTGCAACACAATTTATTTCGGAAAAGCCAACATTTATTAAAAAACAAATTTAAAAATGTCATTTGGGGGTCCTAGAATTCCATAGTGTTCATCAAATTATGTTCTTTAGGATAAGCCTTAAACAACTTGTGGATGAGCGGGTTAAGTTCAAGAACAGTAAATCATAAACTGAATGACAACATCACATGAGGTATGTGTCTAATGCAAGGTATTCGACATGGGAAACGCTTGTTACAACATTCATTATAAGGACTACAGTGAAAAACTTATGGTAAAATATAAACATGAAAACAAGCTGCACGATCATGGTTACGCTCTCAGATCTTTCGTTACAGATTGGCATGGTATTGTTAAGAGAGAGTGGTATGATATATTTGGCTTTTAACCAACGTTCGCTTGGAATCATTCAGGAGGTAATGTAACCTTCCATCGTCATAGGTGACTAAAGACGACATTAAAAAAAGTGCAGTCCCAGATACGACGCCGCCTAAGCATCATCTTTTTGCAACATCATTTAGTCCGGATATAAGTGTTCCGTTAATATAATGTTTTTAAAACCAGTTACAGCTGACAGTTTTAATTTTTGAGGCGAAAGGTTTAAAAAATATACATAACAAAACAAACACACAAGCGGTACTGACCAAAAGCAGTCCTCATACATTGCAAACAACGTAGGCTCAAGTTAGTCAAGAGGCCACTTGACATTTAATCGTAAGATCTATTTTATTAATCTAAAGACAGACTACAGTAGGTAAACAGAGTAGACCCGAACACATGCTTATTTTAGCATGCCTTGCTCTACATTGTTTGCCATGGCAAAATAAAACGTTGAACAAACATCTTATATAAAGTTTAATCTCTTATAGGATCAACAGTAAGAACCATCGTTACGTGACATCAACTTTTCAATCAGATAATTAAATATAATATCCCCAGATTAAGGCGTGCTTTTATATCCGGTAATTCATGAGTCTTGAAAGGACACTCGTCATAGCAATGACGTATGCGTTTAATTATATCTTCCCAATTTGCAAAGCGATCTTCAACTAAGTGGCTCGTTATGAGTAATGTTTCCGTTCCCAACAATGGCTTCAATATGTATTCTACAGAGGTATCATATAAAGCGCTTACAAAGGGTTAAACAATGACCGATCAATTTAGAAAAAGACGACTGGTAAATTTATAGACACTCTTGTTGTAAGGCTATCGTCTGCCCATGGAATTTTACAACAACTTAACATCACACACATTGTCAGAATGTTTTATGTATTTTCCTCTGCCGCATAGTACAGACAGAGTATTTACATTGTGCACGTGTGTATATTGTTGATGTGCACACACTCTAGTGAAATAATTGTTTCTAGTAAAGATTTAATGCAAAATCCCTCGAGGTGCTGTGTCTCTGTCCGTGAAACATGTCCTAATCACGGCGTCTACTCTATTATCGACACCGGTTCCAACTTGGCCGGACCTATTGGTCACCTTTAGAAGTATACACAACCTCAGTACGTGTTCGACCGAGGTTTTTTTAAGGCAAAGCTACAGTCACAATCAGATTCGACAAAAACGAATAATCCTAACACGCCGATTGCGATAATGGTGTTGTCGCCAACCAGCTATGACCTAGATTAGACGCAAAGTAATTCGGCGTCAGTTCTGGATCCAAGCTGTTTGACATTCTGGAAACGTTTTCACCAAATTTCAAGAGATCAATGCTAAGAGATCAAGCAGATGTGAATTCAGGTGACTATTGTTTTGGCGGCATGAAAGAAATGAGTGAATATGATTCGGGAGAGAAATCTTTGATATTGTCTTTCAGTTCCTCTACAATACATTTTTAGATGTATCATCAAGGAAATAAACTAGTAGAAGTTTTGAAAATATAGGCAAAAAGCATTGTTTAATTGGATTTAAATCATTGTATGAAATGGAGCATTTGATCGTAACGAGCAAATGCTTCTTTTCCTACATTGGTTTCAATAGCCATCAATTATGGGTGCGCTGGAAAGAGCTTTTTTGTGGAAAAAATGGTTAAAACACTGAAAAGTTACAATCAGAAAAAAAGAAACTTATGCATGCCCCTTTTGAAATATGGTGTATACTGTCCATGTTTTTTGTTTTAATCGTTTCAACATATTTGCTTTTTCATTTATTTTGATATGCATTTAATTTTTATGTACAAAGGGGGATATTCACTACGGCATTAAATGGCAGCTCAGCTCCACATAGTGATGTCGTCAACCAGTTTAGACCTTAGACGCCGAGTTACTCGGCTTGTGATCCCGATCTAAGCTGACTGACATTCAATAAACAGATTCATCAGATTTCAAAATAACTGAACAAGGTACAGAGACTAAGCATACGAGAAGTCAGCGAACTACATGTTGGTGGCAGGGAAAGAGTTACAGTTGGTCTACGATGTGCACGTTGTACGTAAATCACTGCGCGGTAATTACGCTGATTGTAAATGTCCCGATTATGTCTCCGCGGAGAATTGGTAATAACGTGCCCTCGGCAAAGTAGAATGATATATAAGATAAACATTATTGACGATTTACAAACAACTGTAGTTTCTCTATATCGCCATTATAGTTCTAAATTTTTCCAAAATATCACTTACGTTGTTGTAGAGCGATACCGACGATAGGGTGCATTTTGTTTTTCAAGTTTTCATTTGTGGAAATTAGGTAGTACATCATAGAACAAAAGAACACGGAGAGTTTCTTAAGAATCATTTAATCGTCAAAAATTCCGAGCAAGTCAATTGTTTTAAACCAAGAAGGGGTAATATAAACTGGCATACATGTGCATTCAATATTTCAAATTTAAGGTAATTCAAACTTTAGGTAATTTGAACTAATACAAAACGTTCTGCATAAGCTTAAGCTTTTCCAAACACTGTATATTCGAAATAAATTTGGTTGCAAATGCATGACGTCTCTGACCTGATGCCGCATTTGAAGGTGGCGTCTGATCTGGAACTTCATTTTTTTGCAATGTCGATGTGAGTGTTTTATTCAACCGACCTCCTTCCGAATCAGATGCCGAGTTTCACGCTGTTTGACACTCTGTCTACATTTTTACCTATTCTAAGATGATTGGACGACGTTGAAAATTGACTCAAACGGACATTTTACGAAACCACACTCTTTCCAGCAGGATAAGGGTTACTGTGTTGTTCATTGCATTATTCATATCCAAATCTGGCATCTTCGATCAAGTTAAAGTCCAGATTAGGCCCCATAAACAAAAAGAGTATCCATAATCCAAACTGACACGTAGATTTAATTCCTTAGATAGACAGACTTATCGTAATTACTCTCCACATTCCGCCACTTTTGGAATTAAATGAAATCATTTTAAAGGAAAAGCTTATTTCACAATTTTAGAGTTTATTCAACGAAACCGACCAGAGAGGCAAACAGTGTAGATCATGACCAGCTTGAGCAGTCTAGTCAGGATCTACACATGTTGCTTAAACTCTGATGGTCGAAATGATTACTGGACTCAGCGGTCTGAAAATCAATCGTAGAAGAAACGAGAATATAACGTGGGTTAACATTTTCTCTGAACCTTCTACGGTAGCTTTATTAAATAAGAGTGACTTCTGTTAAGTTAGACAGAAGGAACAAAGTTGATCTATGTGTTAATGCCATGTGAATAGCCCAAGAAGTGTATACAGTGAACTCTGTGGTGGGCGGCAACTCAAAAAGCGAAGTATATATGGTATTAAAGCAGGTGGTCACGTAATGCAGAACGAAATAATGGTAGTTTTTGGTCATTGCAGGAGGAGGATGGTTGCCGGATGGGATTGTCTCAACTGACGCTTATCGAAATGTATTTTCATACATCATCGGGTTTCTTCGAAAACAACGTTTCTGCTACTTTGGCTAATTGGTAGTTACGAGATTTCTTACGAAGTCGTAGGTGTTCGTCAAAACCACGTATCTGCCAGTTTGGTCAATGACACACAACTCAATGTCATCCGATTTGTTAGAAAATCCTGTAGTAGCCCTCTTATCAAGTGTTGCTCTGTTTGCAATACTACATATCACTAGAATTTCACCTCCAAAAGTAGCAGTTCCAAAATTGATTTTCTTTTCTAAAAAAGTAGCATCGAAAGGGTCACTCAACTGTTTATTCCTTAATCCGAAAATCTCATTCATCCGGAATATTTAAGGCCACCAACGTGTCTGAATTTATAAGAAATCACTGTATAAAATATGGGATAAGGATGAAAAAAGTATGAAAAACTAAGCAAAAGAAAATCACCGTATTTAATTATATTTAAATCATTGCAGAAAATGGAGCATTTGCTCGTCACGGGCAAATGCTTTATTACCTTTATTACCAGAGTTTTAATTGGAATTGATATCAGTTGCAGGTGTGACAAAAGGCGCCTGGGTTTGGGAAAGCGCTAATAATTAAAGTTTGGTCATTCTTACAATACAATACAATACTTTATACTTTTAAGAATAAGCATATATCATGTTTTTTATCCAACACACGATGTTTAATTATGGCAAGGAAAGAAGTAATTACACAAAACGTTTCAAGTTTCCATTCCGTAAATTACATATTTTGTACAATTAGTTGCATTTGTTTGAAGGAAGACACGGTGTTCATTATTTTCAAAAGTCTCTACTTACAAAACCATACTCTGTACAGACTGTTTGAGAAGTTCTGTAATTATTTTCTGTATAAAGCCAGAAATAATGATAGAACGGCGACAAATAACACCGAATGGCTCATGTAGAAATATATGTACTAGTGTTTCATTGGAACAACCAGACAAATATCATGATTTGCTCATTCAGAGCCGCAAGAGATTCTTTGCATATTTGAACTAGTCAAATGCTTTAAATGAACAAGGCTTAAGATATAAAAGGATGTAAATCCGAAAACAGCAGCTTTACCTCCTCTGCAAATTGCTAATTATCAAAATGAGACGGCTTTGAGATTATTAAATTCTGCACATGAGATACACTCCACTCTCTGTAAACAAACCAAAACTGCTAAACAATATGATTAATTAAATTAATCATTTAACCGACAATGGCGACATTGCAAAAAGTGAAGACCAAGACCAGGCAACGCCTTCGACTTCGTTCTTTATGGAGTTTCGGAAAAGCCAATTTGTCTAACACTTTCCTCCATGTAAGCGTTTTTAAGCGCCTATGATGGCAATTGAAAACATTGTAGGATATAGAGAGCATTTGCTCGCAACGAGCAAAAGCTTCATTTCCTACAATAATATCAAAACAATTCAAAAATGCCAATTTAGGGGCCTAGATTTTAATATTTTTCATCAAATTATATCCTTGAGTATAAGTCTTAAATAGCTTGTAGAGAAAAGGGTTAAGTTTAAGCACAGTGAATCATAAACTGAATGACAACATCACATGAGGTATGGGACAAATGCAAGATTTGCGATATTGGGAACGGTTGTCACATACACACATCATAATTTTATGGGCTGCCGTCACAAACATATGGTCTAACATATTTTGCTTAACCAACTGTCACCTGGAATCATTCAGAAGGTTATTTAATCCCTTTACCGTAGACGACTTCAGTCTGATCAGAGATTAATCTTTTTCCGACAAAATTTAGTCCGAGTATAAAGGTACCGGTAAGCCATTGTTTATTTAATTACCATAAAGATATCTGGGCATTTGTAATTTATCACAGTATAGAATTTATAGCCTCCTTGTTAGGCTTTAAATTGACAATAACGCACTCCCATTAAAACATTATATCTGGGCCGTATTCATAAAACTCCTAAGGAAAATCTCAAACTTAAGTGAAAATTTCAAATGCAGATTTCTCTATTTTCACCCACGTTCACTTAAGTTTGTGATTTTCCTTAGAAGTTTTATGAATTCGGCCTCATGTATTGCAGAGTACTGGGGACAATCCTTATCACACCAATATGGACCATAGTGATGTTGTCAAACACCTTAGCCCAGGATCAGAGGTCGAGTAACTCGGCGTCTGATCTAGATCCGATCACTCGGATAACATTTTCGACAAATGTCAAAGGAAACCATGTTAAAAGATCGAGTAGACGGGAATTCAGACTATTTTTGGCGACCGGATATGGGATAACAACATGCGAAAAGACTCTTTCAGAATGTGTCCTATTTGGGAACTCTTATTAGATGTTGTTTTTTTTTCAAACATTTTGACTGTTGATGTGTTACAGTGAACCTTTAATATGAAGAAAAAATCGGATTCGTAATATTTCTTGCTATCTGATTTGGCTACAAAAATGTAATGTCATAATTATTGTGCTATGTTGAATAAATCTGTCAACGCACGGGTAACTTACACCATATCCTTGAAAGGACCTCGTTTAACTCTTAACGCCTTTATGTTTTGCTAGAAATTCAACAAAGAATAATTATCATCCTGAAGGCAAAGTTCAAAACCTTAAAAAACACGGCGTTGTTACCAGCAAATGTTCCATTTTCTAAAGTGATTTCAATACATTACAAGAAGTATGTGGCAAATGCAAGATATGCGACATGGGGAACGGTTGTCGCATACACTTCATAATATATGTTATGGACTACCGTCACAAATATATGGTAAATAATAAACATTGAAGATCAAGCTGCTCGATCAAAGTTACGCTCTCATTTCTTTCCTAACAGACTGGTATACTGCATTGTCAAGAAAAAGAAGGAACTATTCACCGTCATCGACATTACAAAAAATGCAGCCGAAGATCAGACGCCGACTTAGAAGCAATGTTTTAGTCCAGATATAAGGAATTCGGGAAGTTTATTTAATAATGTCGTTTATATATTAGGTTTAACAAAAACTTCAAAATAACAAACAAACGGTACTTTACCCAAGCTATCATCAAACATTGAAAACAATGTAGACTCAGGTATGTCACAAAATCACTAGACATTTGATCAGTATGGAATAGTTTATTAAATTGTAAACACATAATACATTGGGAAAACAGAGAAGATTCATAATAAAAGCTTGCTCTACATTGTTTGCACATCGTACAAGACAATCAAATACACGTACTGTAGATGCTACTATACATTTCGAAAACATTCTCAAAACATTAACGTAAGAGCAGTGTCGAAAACAAAGCTTTCACCTGATTGAAAATATCTTATATCTCAATCTCTTATAGGATCAACAGTAAGAACCATCGTTACGTGACACCAGCTTTTCAATTAGATCATAAAATATATCTCCCAATGTTAAGGCGTGCTAGTTTTTCCTGCAAGACATGAGTGCTTAAAGGACACTCGTCATAGGAATGATGTAGGTGTTGTGATATCTTCCACCTTTGCCAGGTGATGTTTTACTCGATGGTTCGTTACGAGCAAATATTCCGTTTACAGCATTTTATTTACAAAAGTTGTTTTCTTCACATGCATCATATAAGGCGCTACAATAGAGACGACTGATGAATTTATGTTATCAACTGCGCATGGAGTTTTACAACAACTAAACATCACACACATTGTCAAAATATTTGCAAGTATTTTCCCTCCCGCCGCGTAGTGGTGATATAGTATTTGCATTCCGCATGTTTGTGTAATTTGGATAAGCACGCACTCTTGTAAAATAGCTGTTTCTAGTAAACATGTAAATTCCAACAAGATGGCGTGTCTCTGTCTAATCACACCGTCTACACTATCGACACTGGTTCCAAATGGGCGGGAGTATTGGCTACTTTTAGAAGTACACGATACCTCACAACAGGTTCGATCGAGCTTAATTTTAATCATTTACTCCACAGAAGCGCCTTATAACGTCTCTAGAACCGATGGGTTTTGTAATCATTGTAGAATATTGAGCAGTTGCTCGTCACGAACGAATGCTACATTCCCTACAATGATTTCAATACAATTACAAATTAAGTATAACTTCGGGTATTCGATTTAATAAACTAGTAATCCGTCTTCAAAGTTTTATTTTATGTATTCGTCCAGAAAAAATGTGTTATCTTTATCAGTCCGACCATTTCTCCGGATTTTTCATGTTCCAGTTATGATCACCCTGCTTTATAAGTTTGCAAAGTGGATGTATCTAGATCAATCTTTAAAGCTATAGAGCCTAACCACTGAAACAAATGGTGTGGTTCAATTGTCATAAATGGGGTTCCTTCTTTAAAATATTAAAACTGTCAATATTTAAGACGTTAACTGTCAAAACGACAAAAAGCCATTTTTGAAATGTGTTTTAAAGATCGATAACATCGCAGATAAAACTGATTATCTGACATTTTGTACATGGGTATCCATAAAGGTTGTATATTTCTAATGAAACTCAATTCAGCATTATTAAGATATGATAAAAGTCTTCTTTGAAGATTACTAAAACAGGCTTTAGCATTAGTTCTGATACTTACATTTGGAAATAAAAAGTTTAACTTATTTTGAATAGAGCTGTTAGTGAACATGCTTATATGCTAAATAGCATCCGATCTTTGTATACAGGTCACTGTGTCCAAGCATATGGCCAATACCTGTTGAAGATACTATGATAATGCAATGGACGTTATTATATAATACATGTAACACTGGGGGATTTTTCATGTCAGGACAAACTGCATATTATACTATCACACTGGTCGGATGTCAGTTTATCGATTATCTTTGTAGCACAAGGACCAAACTGCCGTCTACCTAACTTGTCTTAAGAACAATGTGAAAGTAGATTTATCTGTGATGCATGTTGAACGTTTAATCCAATTGTCAAAAATGCACCCCAGAACACAGAACGTTAAAAGTTTCGAACGTTTTACCCGAGTGTCAAAACCCGCCTCCATATGGCAGAAGGTTATAGTTTAGGTTATAACTACTCCATAGCGCCTCTTGGTGTCGCTGT
>JAULCE010155535.1:0-11885 GCA_032359355.1 Macoma nasuta | reverse complement strand
AGTTTCAAATTGGCTATTTCTTGGTTAACTAGATTTTACCGTTTCGTCTAGCATCAACACTGCTTACTAGAATGGTTTGATACTTATACAGTTGTTGCCTTGGACCAATTACAAACCCCCATATCACCCAAACTCAGTTTGACCTTGACCTAATTTGGACTGAAAAGATTAAAAATATAATGTCAAGGATGCCACCGAGAAATAAGCGTTTATTGAACGCGGCGTTCTTGTTTGTTGTCTGTTTTGTCACTCACCATAATAACGACGGTATTGACGTACTGTACTAGATCTCACCTTTGTTTTATTAAATCGTTGATATACAGATTTGACACTAATTCTTAACGTCCAATATCAAATTGTCTGATTGAAATATTTTAAGATCAATAATTTTTATGAACTAAATATAACAAATATGAATAAATTCATACACCTTTTTATTTTTCGAAGCTTCTTCAAAGGGATTTATTTTGTTACAGACCGCAAAGTTCCTTACAAGATACCCACTTAAAAGCCATGATGTATTTTGGCAATATTGGCGCCGCGAAAGTTAACAGTACTATATTATCAGATGGTTTTGTTGTAAACGTTTGCAGGGAAGGGGTGTTCCGATTTTTTATCGGGAAATCTGCGGATTGTGCCGCAGTGTCAGCCACAGGTGTGCTGGCTGTGCTGGATGTTGACAGTACCTGTTCGGACAGCCCAAACCTTCCACTGTTCCTGTTCTCCAACACGCTTGACGGTGACCTAGCAGGTGAGCCTGATTAACTGCAATGATCTACAATGTTTATACAAGCTCCATGAGAAAAAGTGAAGACATCGTTCTGTAGAATAATATGTAAACGCAGATAATTTAATGAGCTATTTTAATATTATTCATTCAGATGACACTGCAATACTGTGCCAAACGAGCTTACTAAACAGACACCGTCTTGGTAACGGTTTATGTGGCTTATCTAGACTTGCATCTCATGCATGTTTTATATTATATTTGCATTCGATTCAAAGATTTTGCATTACATATATAATCCAGATATTCATATACATGCTTACAGTAATTACCCGTGGCGTTTTACCTACTGCAGTGGCTGTATGGTTTGAACATCATAGATACAAACTGGGTTTTTTTAAAAACTATTATACAATTTACATGTCAGGAATTAACCTTTACAAAATACTTAGTTTTATAACCAGTGTTATTTTTATTACAGAGTCCTCTACATCTTATCAAGCAGATACACTGGCAGTGTTCGTTGGTGAGCATCTTTCAAACTTTAATATTTTTTACTACTTTATTGTGTGACTTATAATAAAATGTTGATTTTGTAATAAAACCATGTATTTCAACAATCGAATTATGCGCTGACGATATCTCACCGGTAGAACTGCCATTCCACAGACTTGCAATTAATCTCGAAACTGCATATAGAAAAAAATGACTTTTTTAAAAGTCTATTTCATATCTATATTGTTTTTAAAATGTATGGCAAATATCATCTCTTTTTATCTATTGGCTTGCTCGTGCAATCAACAAATGAATCCATTTTTCCTTCATGACAACATTGCGTTTTATCTGATAAAACGAGACATTTACGTTTCCGAAGACACGATTACGTTAGTTGTTTCTGCTATCCTTTGAGCAATTGCGATATCTAAATGACTGTTCTTGGTCAATTGTCCATTGAACACTTACCGTGTATTGTGTATTGTTCTTTTCGTTCATGTTTTAATTTTGATATTAGTCCATTGAACACCTACCGTATATTTTTTCATCAAATACTGTATTTAAACGCGATTGCACGATTAAATGTTAAATTAATAAAAGTAGATAAGAAGGTCTTGCAGGACATACCACATACAAAACAAACAGCCATTCGAACAGCACAGAAACAAGTTCTTTCTCAGCACATTCAAACACGCGCGCACACACACATACACGCGAGAGACACGATAGGATTACCGCCTTGAAACGGTCAATGGCAAACACGCTACGTGGGCGGGGGGTTAAACCGGTTTATGGGCGCCCAACCTCACTCTTATCCCATCATCACCCCACCAGACGTACAGTGTAAATCGGTATCCCCGTCCGAGCAAGTTGACTTATCCGAAAACCAAAATATGTCATAATATAAAAAAACACTGAAACATTCACTACGCTTCACCAGTATCGTAATATATTTCAGAAATGGAGAACTGCAATACTGGTCTTTGTAAAAATGGTGGCACATGCCAGGATATCGCTGGAAACTTCCGGTGCTTCTGCCCTGGAAACTATTATGGGCAAACATGTAGCAATCGTAAGTACAGTCTTTTAACACGTCTAATTTTAGTTGATCGGATGTTGTATTCACGGAATTTGAGCCTGTGTTTGTGTTAACAGATCTATCATGAAAACCCAACATGTTTAGACATTGAAAGTGGCGAAGTAATAGGTGTTATGCTGAATACATGTATATATGTAAAATGACCACGTGCGTTTACTTTGGTTTGAGACCAGCATTTTTATGGTTGTCAGCTTTAAGGTGGAATGTACCTATAAAATAATTTTCGAGTTTGGCAGTGTTTGTACTCGAAAACTTAGGTTTCTGATTAGAAATTTAGGACAGTTCCGTATCTTTATTAGGCTTGGAAATGTGGCGCGTCATGACGTTTTTGGCCCATATCAGTTACATTTTATTTCATACAGGCTGGGTGTTTGTTCTACCACAATGTCATTTTTTTACCGTTTCGCCGTTGACGTAGATCGATGGTTGACAAAATAAATATCGATTTGCAGTATTTTAAGCCACATTGCGGTAGAGCAAAACACTAAATCTATATTAAATAATATGTACCCGATATGGGCCGTTTAAAGAGGGTCTTGCATGAGTTGTCCATTGATATCAAGTTTTATTAAACGAGTTCTGGAAAAGGGTATTGAACGAGCCTCTGGCGATTTTTATAACATTTTAAAGAACGAGTTTGATAAATATTGATATCAATTGACAACGAGTGTTAGATTCTTTTAATCACATGACAAAAATCCCCCGAAAAATAGAAATATATTCATCATTAAACAACCATCTGAGCATCGAACTGCTGACCAAATTACACTCAGCTTGTAAGCAAACATTTGAAAAGAAAAAGTAGATCGGCCAAAATCTGTTGAAAGACACCTCAAACAGTTTGAATTTTAATCAGACGAGGCAGTCGGTGTCTGATCTGGATCCAAGTAGTTTGAACATGTCGGAAGTCTTTTGATTGCGAACAATAGAGTTACAGATAAAGTTCATAAATAAGACGCGTCGTTGTGCATGTTACCTTATAACGGCGTCAAAATGCACACGCGATGACGTCAACGTCATGTTTTTTGTAAACAAGTGACTACGTTTATAATAATTTGCGGATAGATACATGAGACTGGTGATTCGGTTATCTTATACTTACCTTGGTGCGTTTGAGAAAAAAACGTACTCGTTATACTAACCCGGAGATAAGCGGCCATGTGATAAATGTGCTTTTATCTACGTTTATTTTACCTAACCCATTGCTACGCCAAACCTCTCTCGTACTGAAACCTGTTATAATAATGCAATTCTTAATATTTGGCTAACAAGTCCCTTGTTACCTACAGTTATGTCTCTATGTTTTTATATCTTGTTAAAATGCAATTCATACCTCTTTGACGTCTTTTACGAGCAATTTCAAGGACTGAGTCTAGTTTGTCTTTGAATACAATTACATATTGGTAAGTACTACGTACATGAGGTTCATCAATGAGCTTTAACCAACGCTCCCTTAAAATTGACAACGGCCCACTGGCTGATCTACTTTACACCAAGTCAAAGGGAGAGAATCTAAGAGATTCTTGGGAAACTTCTCGGTAGGGAAATAACAGTGATCTGGTCTTAAGGCACACATACGTTTCAACATTTGCTTAAGGGTTTCATTGAAACGCTCCGCCAATCCGTTACACATAATGTGATGCGGCGTCGACTTACCCTCGACCGTTCAATTGCCAGTACACCGTGAACATTTCCTGTAGCAAACCTTTCCTTGATATAATTTCAATAAGGGCTTCTGCTACTCGTTCTGCTTCAGTGTTTTGCTTCTGCGTACCTATTGACATAGTCAACATGGGTTAAAATATCCGGTTACCTCTATAAGTCACCAGGCTCTAATGGTACTATCGAGTTCACCGCCATGTGGCATCAATTAGTGGTAATTTTGTTGTGTTTGCTTATTCTAAATATGTCACATTATCTACCAAAGTTTTTTTTTTTGCAATCTGACTATATAAAACCTCTGAAAGAACCATTTGAATTGTCCTACCTGTACATAGATGTCCACTCATAATTTATTCATGTGCCAATTTTAAGAATAACTGATTCATGTGCCAATTTTAAAGCCGTCTTTCTGTAACATTCAGGTACTACTAATTGACAGAACCCTTGTATTTTTGAACCATTGAGTATTGGAATTTTCACAAAATCAAGCCATCGAATGATGTTTTGGATTCTTGAATGGCCAGATTTAATGAGTTTCTCCGATTTGTCTGCGCAACTATATTTCCAATCAAATAAATAATGTTCTTCCATTTTATGTAGGACCAATAGTTATCAAATAACTTGGATAGTTTGAATAAAAGAGCTTTAATATCAAAACGGTCGTAGAGAATGCGTATCTTGTCAAACCTATATGTGTATTTGAATATGTGAAGGAGCATATGTGAACCAAGTATATGAGTTGGCTTTCTTGCTTTTGAAAGACCTTCCTTTTACAGAATTTATATTATTTCACAACAGAAGGTGTTAAGTGCTGTGTGGCGGACGTAAAACGTCACCCCGTACTTCATTCTCACTGTTGTTATACTTTCTTGTCAGTGAACAGAGTCTGCAATTTTCTCTATATGAGTTGGCTATCTTGCTATTGAAGGACCTTCCTTTTACAGAATTTAATATAAAGATCTTAAAATAAGATTGCAGAATAAGTCAAAAGTCATAAAAGTCAAAAGTCTCTAAATATTGGGAGATAGTCAGCTTGAAATAATGTGGATTGATTTTAGGAGTTGATTTACTTGACGGAACGTCAGAACAATGTCAAATCGAATTGGCCAGCTAACAAGTCACACATTTGAAACTAATCACGATTCCATTATGCCACAATCAGAGTAAATATTCTAGTTTATATCAATAAGCACACACCTATTACGCAGAGTGTAAAGTGAAAGTTACAAAGCGCTATCTATATGTAAATATCTATATATACATTAATTTAATCTGTGTTGTCCGTATATGAAAGATTTGCGATTACAGTATACCGCAATATTTTTTATTGTTCTTCAATGTCTCAACTTGTATAATACTACGCCAAACGGTAGACTTGTGTTATGGACCTTTCATAGTACCAATATCAGTCAAAAAAAACTATAGACCGCAATCGAAGGTTAGGCCAAAATATCCCATTTCTCAGCCTGACAATATGCATGCGCTTAAAATGTAAGGTTACATTGTCATGCCATGACAAAGTGTAAGGTTGACAAAAAGCACACTCCTCCTTATAAATAACCTGTGGCTTGTCAACACCATTTAAGCATTAGTCTCAAACGGGGTGGTGAATATCAACACTGATTTAAACGTACTAGTAAGAGCCATTGTTTTCAGATAAAACACAACGGCTAGCAACATCAAATGGCATTGTTATTTATTGCAAACCCTATTTTAAAGACCGAAAAAAGTTCGCCATTAAGAATCGCTACAAGTCTTAATTTGTAATAATTGATTACCCCATATATCCACGTGAAAGAAGTGGAACGGATAGTCGGTAATATTTTACAATTTGCTCTTCTGTAAAATATATTTTTTTCATTGCATGTGCAATAAGTGGATGCATGAAGGACGGGTCCAGGGTGTTTTTGACTTATTTCTGTCGTTTCTTAACCAAACAATATTCATGATATGATTTAGAAATATTCACGAATCTTAAGGTTCGGCTAAACAGTTATATTACTGATAATTATCACTTGAAAAGAGATATGACAGCTTATTCTCAATAGTTAAATATGGCATTCGTAAATTTGAACTGTTAAGAAGGAGAGGTATGTTGATATATCTTTGTAGGAAACCTAATTTGTTAAAAGTGTTATAACGATGTTGGAATAGTAGACGGTGCTTTTGCTGCATAGATAACTTCGACCTGCGAAGCAATCTCCTTTTTAAGACACGGCAATAAAGGTCATTGGCCTAAATTGTCAATTTTTTGTATAAAACGGTTGTTGTATGCTTCCTTTCTACCTTTGGGAGAGAATTTCGGAATACAAGTATGTAATTGTGTGTTAATGTCTGTTTTGTATTCTATAAAACAAGACACTTAAACGGATGGAACTTCAAAATAATGTATGTCCATAGTTTTGGTTAATGTATCTCAGGAAACATGTTTTCTTTAGGTGACGGTGCATGGTCGGAGTGGGCCACGTGGGCGCCCTGTAGCGTCACGTGTGGAGACGGGGTTAGAGTCAGGACGAGGAACTGCGAGGGGGCACTAGGTAACGGGATGTGTAGGGGCGAAGGCCAAGGGGACATACCCTGCGTATCCGAACCGTGCAGAGGTAAGTTTGTGTGGCCGATATATTTGCTAACACTTGAGCATGAAAAATTCAATATCGATTAAGATTATTAGAACCAGATTTTAAAGCGGCTTTTTTTTTAATTTAGGCGGTATGTTACTACAAAGCAATATATCGTAAATACTGATAATAAGCTCCTGATGATAGATTTTCTAGTGACACGGAGACTCTTCATTCTCTGCCCGATGGAAATGGTTTAGTTTGATAATAGGTTGATAGGTTAATATGCCATAAAATGTATGCGTCCGCTCGTGTATCCGTATTTCAGGAGCAACGTGGTTGTCTGTAATATTTACATATACCGTGTTTGTATTCATAAGGGCTTGACTTCCGTGAAAACGCCATCAACGCCTTTTCTGTCAAACGTAATCTTCATTTCCAACCACATCTCAAAAACATCCGGACGTTTCTTTTCAAAATTTGTGTTTGTTTTTATTTAAGAAGGATTGAATACCGGCATAATCCACCCCTCTGAAACCGGTCGTCGTTTTCCATTTATACCTGGAGCATTTATTTGTATTGATAAAGTCGAAGCCTCGCAACTGATAACCCGATTTGACTTTGTCTATCTAATCTATTTCAAGAATTAGAAACATTTTGGTATCACAACCTCGGCTTACCTCAATGATAAGTTGCTATAGTTTGTAGCTAAGATCTGTGGGTTCGAATCTTGGTCAGACCAAAGACATTTATCGGTTATATTTTTAATGGAATTGACCACTGTGTTTAATAATGTACATGTACTTCACACATGTCATAAGAAATGTTTAGGTAGCATTATCATATACATAATAATGTGTTTATGGTGGTTCACATTGGTAAGTGTGTTAAGTAGTTGCCACGCTTCTGTCATTGTACTTAATAACATAATACCATTGCCTTTTTCTTTTGAATAGTTCGTCGATGATGAACTTTGTTTCTTTGGGGTATCACCAGTTTTTATCACCTTTGTTATAACATGTTTAGTTGATGGGGGACTAACGGAATGGACAAACTGGCTTGAATGTTCAAATACTTGTGGAACCGGAAGTCACTCGAGATCACGGGACTGTACAAACCCCGTCCCTCAACATGGCGGAGCTGACTGTGCCGGAGAAAGGAACGAGACACAAACTTGTAACACCGATCCCTGCCCAAGTAGGTTTTGTTCAACGTCTTGTATGGCAATGATTATAGGTACTCAACTCAAATGAAGATACCAAACATTTCATGCATTATATAAAATGGTTCTCTGCTGCATTCTTTTCATTTTGCAGTCCGGTATCCTCTGACGTAATACACCCGTCTGCCTTTTAAACACTGAATACATTTCAAAGGCACAAAAAGCATGACAGCTCTTATATCAGTGTAAACAGATGGCATATTGATCTAATTTAATACTATAATATTAAAGATGCAAAATATAATATACTAAAAAAGTAAAGGTTAAAGTACAAAACGCGTCAACATTGCTAGAAACTCCCATTGTTGCAAGATGAATTCAAATTGAAACTCGTGAGCACTTTGAAAATAAGGCTGCTGTCTTTATTTAACTTGGGAAGTACTTGACCTCGATTTCTTCAATGTGCCATAAACAGAGTTTACTACATCTGTTGTACAAAATTGTTGCCTTTGTTTATTTTTATTGGGTTTTACGTCGCCCCGACAATATCAGTCATTTCGCGAAGCCCGGCTAATTTCTAGTTGCGACCCGTCTGAGTTGCGGTAGAATCACTGACCTAACACAAGCCACAAAATTGTTGCACTGCTTTGATACATAATAAAGATAGATGCCTATTTATTATGGTACTATTTCTATGAGCTTTCAAACACTAGTCAGATGACCAATAACGCATCAACAGTAATTGGGGTTGCACTTTTTTCAAGTATTAAAACTGGTTGATTCGATGTCAATACCATCCTATGTTTGCTTGCAGTAAACGGAGGATACACAGAATGGACGCAATGGGGAGACTGCTCGCTGACGTGCGGATCAGGAACAGAAAACAGATTACGTTATTGTATCAACCCCGCCCCTCAACATGGCGGAGATGATTGCGTTGGAGAGTCGATAAAACACCGAGATTGTAACACATTCATTTGCCCAGGTTATTACTCTTTTTGTAATACATTTTAATTTTTGCATGATTTCGGTTTTGGGAATTTTATTCTTTATCGTTTAAATACGAATTTTAAAAACAACCTTAATTCTTAGACACAGGTTTGGTTTGATGGGTTACTAGTTCTGCCTAAATACTCATGACTGGCGCTCATCAACGCTTTTCATGCAGAGCGACAGTTTGTTGATATGCCTCACTTGAAGATACCAGAAGATATACTAATTTTTTAAGAATGTACACATTTCCTGTTGATTCGTGACCAGCAAGGTCACGTGAATGCACCACTTGCCGACGATTTAGACCGTCAAGGAAAAATATATCTACAGAAATATAACGAAGAACATGTGCTTATGCTTTCGTTTTCTTGTTTTAAGCTTCGGGGCTACACTTCTTTATAAACAGACCTATTTAATTCTGCTTGCGACTACACTTAAGCAAAACAACATTGAAGCAGTGTCATACACCGTACACACGGTGTCTGGTCGTGATCCAAGCTGCTAACTTGATGGGGAAAAACAAACAAAAAGTTAATCAGACAACGATATCTTCGGCAGGATTAGAACGTTATAAATCTTACATTTCATAGAAAGTTTAGTCTACTTTTAGAATGAATTGGTAACTAATGAGCTGAACACAAACATAATGGCAATTATACGAACGATCAGAGACACTGTGTTTAGGTATTACGATTGCACAAAATGATAGTCTTGCTCAAAACCTCTAAATGCTGATTGCATGCATGACATTAATACTATGTTCTTTCAAAAAAGAAGTTATCACGGGACTAATAACATGCATGCATAATAATCCAGCCATTTCAATCACTATCATTTCCATTTCAAATTGGTGTATGCAGTGGTATCCATCTAAATGTCAATGATCGTATCTTATTCATTTTTGCATAAAATACATGTATCAGTTGATGGAGGTTTTACTGAATGGACAGAATGGAGCATTTGTTCAAAGATATGTGGAACCGGTAACCAATCCAGATCACGTGATTGTTCAAATCCAAGCCCTCAATATGGCGGCATGGACTGTGTCGGTGATTATCTAAGTTTCCATACGTGCAACACCAATCCTTGCCCAGGTGAGTTTATGATGTGTCCAAAATATACTTACTTCATGAATATTTTGGACACAATCCCTTTGAATCTTAAAATGATAAAATTATTTTCATTGCATACATTGTTAACTAAGGCGCAAATCTTCAATAAGAAGCTATCTTATTCTGGTCTACATTGTTTAGAAAAAAAAACATTTTTGTGTTAATAAAGTAAATGGTTAAGTCGCATATTCTAACCGATCGATTTGATTTTGCTGCTTCTTCAAAGTGATGTACACCTAATTTTGAAGTGATGTACACCTAATTTTGAAGTGATGTACACCTAATTTTGATCAATTCCTTTGAATCTTGATTAACTTTTTTGATAATATTAAGACTATGTAAGGTAGTACTTTTCCATCGCCTACATTGTAAATTAAGGCCAAAAATTTCAATAAGGAGCTGTCTTGATTCTGGTATACATTGTTTTAGAAAAACATATTTATTTGTATAAATAAAGTAAATGGTTTATACGCATGTTTTAAACTGAGCGATTTGATTTTATTGCGTCTTCAAAGTGCTGGACACATAATTGTGATCTGCATGCTATTGTGTGCCCTATTGTTACATCTGCTTAAGTAGATTAGCTATTTAGTGGCCCGGTTCAACCTATAGACTATGTCCTGAAGTGGAATTCGGTCAATTCGTTTTCACTGAAGCACAATTGAATATACGAGTGACAGACATTGATTGATTCGTTAAATTGTTAAATTTTATGCAATATATATCTTTTTGTTAAATGTCTTGGTTATTTTTTTTGTAAAACATTATTTGAAAGTCATTATGTAAGATTGAAACCATCATTGATTTTACCTGATAACTATTTAAGAAAACAAAATAGTTTTGATGATAAAAACACACACATTGTGAACCAACCTGCGTTCAGTTCACAACTTGACGTATTTGTTCGTACAACTCTTCAAATGTAAACCCAAGCATCAAGTTTTTCCTTTTGTGTCTAAATAACCCGAATTGATTCTTGTTTAAAATGGCACTTATAACATTGACGCAAGTATGTTTCGCCACGGTTTTTAAAGCTAACATAATTGTTTGAGACTTTTTAACTAATTGAGTGGTATCGAAAATATTGCTACATGTGTAAAAACAATTAATTAAGACAACTGAAAATTTAGCTTAATGTTCTGTTTAATGGTCAGGTATAACTTGTTATGTAAGTCTTATTAGGACAAGGTTTTAAATTGATTACGTTTCCATTAATTTTAAACATAAGTCGTTAAGGTCCAATTTGCATATAATGTGAAAAAAGTATATTGATATGTTTGTATGTGTTACAAATATCATGTATTTTGAAATACTCGAGTGGTGTACTTTAATTTAAATAGACACTTTTTTATATAGTAAGTTTTCAATATGAAACCAGCATTTTAGAGATAATTGAATATGCTTTGATATAATTAATTATATATTTATTTTATGAAGGTAAACTCATTAAGACGTACCACCTAGTGTATATTACATATTGATGAAACTATCTCTTATCATGTCCGTCTCGACTATACTAGACATTGCAAACAGTTTGGACCCAGTAACTCGACTTCTGTTTAGGATCCAAGCTGTCAAAAGTTTGACCCTTAAATTTGAATTCTCAGTCAGTCAGACAAGTTGAACAATTTTGTCGATATGAGTTAAAAGGCAATATATTTTCAAAATATATACATGAACCCAAAAATAATTAGCAACTTAGTACGCTGTCTTACCTGCAATTCACGAGTGAAATAATATGATACAATTCCTATTTCAATAAAATTTGATTGTAAGTGACATCGGACTAATATTCGAAATATATTCATTAGAAATACTATATAGTGTGATTTAAAAGTGATTTAAAAGTACATTGTAATAAGCTGAGATATGTAGGAACGCGCCAGACTATGCAATGGCTAAAATACCATTAATCCGTTGTAACATTCAATCCGTTAAGGAACAGGTAGCCAAATTAGCGTTTTAATTAAAGAAGAAAAAAGATCATGCAAGATATGTCAAATACACCTTACAAGATCCACATCTAAAAGCTAACTTACACTGTGGGAGCAAATAAATGAGTAAGCTAAATAGTCGT
>JAULCE010155534.1:0-15222 GCA_032359355.1 Macoma nasuta | reverse complement strand
AATGCTCCATATTCCACAATATTTTTTTAAGTACTCTACCTTAGAGGAATGAAAAGGCATATGGGCCATGTCACGCTAAAAGGGGTACTCAGACATAGCAAACAGTGTAGCCACAGACCAGCCCCCATGTCACTGATGCAGTGGCTGGTCAGAGTCTGCACTGTTTGCAATCTTAGAGGGCATCCAATTCTACCTTTAAATGAAAACAAATGGTAAATTTCGTGACTAGATGCTGGAATAATAGTGCTGAAAAAGAGCCGAGTCAGCGCTTTTTTATATGTCCGAGTGCTCCTTTTCCCGTGACGTCGGCCAAATGTGTCCACAGTCTGAACAGATGCTTCCACTTCAAATCGCCACTTGTTTCAACCTCAAGGCCCATATCTCCCTAAATGTACATTGCGGTCGGATGAAAATACCGAGGCGCACACGACTACATGCTTAATAATAAGTTCCTAAGGTTTTATAATTCTAGCACTAAATAGTTTCAGATGCGACACAAACTCAAAATTCCACATTTTCACAAAATCGGTGCCCATAACTCTGCCAATGTTAAGTGTTGTTCGATGAAAATACACAAGTGCACAATTTCACACCCTGAATAATATATCCATGAAATTTCAAGTCTGTACATAAAGTATAAATGCTTTTAGAGTTCTGCGCGACACAAAAATCCGGGACGTACGGACGTACAAACGTACATACGTACGGACAAAGGCACATCTATATGCACCCGTCTTTTAGTGGTGGGGCATACAAACAAATACATTTATTAACTGTTCCAATTAAAACAGTGATATGAACAAGTATACTATTCATTGATGTAAAACACATTTATTGGGCAATATAATGTTAAGTATGATAGAAAGTTGATTTTTATGCAACCAATATGTTTCCAGATCAGAATATAAATGTGTGCAGTGTGATCAGTTAGACCAATACCGTTTCTTTCTGAATTTTACAATGTTACATTCTCAGGGTTATTTCATACAAAAACATATATATTTTACACTGTCTTTAATATTAACTGACAAAGTAGCCCTTTATATTAGAACACAGTTTCGACCCCTCTATGGGTCTCATCGGGCAGGTGGCATTATACTCATGTCGGAGCTGATGCTGATGCTGGTATACCTGGGATGGCGAATTATCTCATTGGTTGTAAATCTGAAAATAGAATTACAAAAATATCTGTCTATTATATCATTATAAGTTACAAATGAATCATTCTCTGGCAAAATAGCAGCATCTGTAGATAATGTAGACCAAGGGCAACTTTTTTTGTCTTTGAAGAGACATCTGATCTGAGTTTACACTGTTTGACAATTTCCAGGTTGAAGCTAAACTGTTTTTACTACTGTACAATTCATGGTTTAATCCTTGATCCTGTTTCTATGCCACATCATTTAGTCTCAAACCTAACAAATTTGATCTGTTAAATGCCTAGTTTAAGAAGCAAATAGATCATGCAAGCTATGTCAAATACACTTTACAAGATCCCCCTCTAAAAGCTAATATAAATGGGGGAAACACACACAATAGTGTCTACATCTGGAGAAAAAAGCCCAACTAAAATGCTTTATGCATGATGTCACGCTGTAAAATCAACGTTATCAGCATATTTCCTTTTTCTACTTTTTGGGGATATCCCAACTGCTTTTTTGTTTAATGACATATTGCAATTTGTAAAACACTTGCAGTGGCTAACTACTTCCAAATGTGTCTAAATGTCACGGGTTGGTCGGTTTATACCGATCTGTCGAATAATTTTGAAATTGTTTTATTCTAATTTTAGTTCTCTTCTACACCGTCATGCCCTCTACGGCCTACACGTATGTAATCTAGTATTGGTGTAGAATATTTTGCGACTAGCATGATGACTACAAACCTGTAACTGTTTTGGTTTCATATAACCCATTTGGTAAATTTTAAAACACTTGCAGCGATTAATTACTTCCAAATATATCTTAATATCATGAGTTAGTCGGTGTTTATCGATCTGATGATTTTTTTTGAAACTGTTAAATTCGAATTTTAGACAACGTCTGTAGAATGTATATTTATGTACTGTAGTGTCGATGTAGAATTTCAGATACTTACATATCAGCTTAGTTTTCACATTCGAAGTAGAATCCTTTTTCTGGCAGTTTCTTTAACTATTTCATTCACAATGATTTTTTCTACCATTAGCTAATCTGGCTTTTTTTCTGTTTAACACTTGGTTATCTACATCCATTATTATGGCCCCCCTTTTGTTAAAGCTAAGCATTGTGATATGCAAATTCGCATAACTTGTTCTTTGTATACAGCTTCAAAGATAATGTCGACCCCTTCAGGGTTGAGCATGCTTTTCTCTGACGGGACATGTTGTGTCTTTGGCCCGATACGTTATATTTGGTGGCAGCGGTGGAATGAAGACAACTGCCGGACTGGAGTTGCCTTACCAACGAGTTCCACAGGCCAAGAATCGGGACGAGCATTTCTACGAAAAATTGTGCATAAAACATGTTAGTGTATTGATCAAGGAAGGGCAAGTTACCCTTAAATAAATGAATTAAGCTTCAAAGGCAGAAATATTATGTTTCGAAAATGATGTTTTGATTTCTTTGCAGAGCCCTAGATAAGGTACGTAAAGCACATGCTAGAATCCTCATTTCTCAACAAACCCTATGTTTTGACCATACATTAGAGTAATCTTGGAAAAAGTTGATTCTAATGAATGATCAAAACATAAGGTCTGGTTGAAAAATACCGCGCAACAGATTGAATAGATATTTAAGATACGCACGCTTATCTGGAGTTCTGTATGTTAACGTTTCAAAACTTCAAGGTCAAATGTTCAAACTCTATTATTTATGAATTTGAAGCTAAATTCAATAACACAAGGGTAACTTGCCCTTCCTCAATCATTTAACTAACCTGTTCTATGCACACTGTCACGTAAACATACTAAATTCGGTAGATTGGCATTTTTTTTATGAATACGACCAGTATAGTCCAGTCAATCTGTGAGTTAACCTTCAAAAAATTGCAACAGAAATCATTTTGCGATATTATTGTAGTTTAGTACCTACTTTATAACATATCAAAAAGTCTAAGAAAACTCTAAAGAGGGCATATTGCAAAAACAAATGCTTTCAGACTCGAATACTTGAACTATTCCGTTTACACTTACCGCTTTACCACTATTTTATTGCATGTAACTATTAGTAAATGTCTGAAGTGCTGATATTGTAATGTTTAAGTTCACGCCGATCCGTTTGCAACATGTTTTCGCCCTCTTAGACAAAAGATATCTTTTTTAAATAAGGTCGCTGGCACAGCAACAACACCAACAAACAGAAAACAAATCATACACATATACCAATAAGATGTAATAAAATGAAAGCAACTATTGTTTTGACAATTCTATAACATTCGCCATTGATGTAATAAAATGAAAAACAATTATTTTTTTGACAATTCTATAACATCCGGCATACATGTTTTTTTTTAAAGTACGGAAGCCAATTCGTGTCATTGACAGGAAAACGATTTTACAGTTAAACATATTTTTTTAACTTATTCTTCTTAAGGATGTATTTTTAAACGGGAATAATGAGTACATGTATTTAACCGAAAATTTTTATGTTATTTGCAGATATAAATCGTGGTGAAAGGCAAACGGGACTTGCCAAAAAAAACAGAGATCTACACATATACAGTTTACCACGTGAAAGGTGCATATCCTTTTTACAGTATTTCCAATAAAATGCTCTAAAATTATTAAATGAGTTAATTAATAAACAGATAAAACACATTTCAAGATAAATAATAGATCTATACATACCAATCATTTTCAAATGTCTATTATATGACTTTTTCAAAATGATGTCAATTACTGAATGTGCTGGAAGAATGTTGTCTATGTGTTAATTAAATATTCAAAAATTGCAGATGGAGATATGGTGCTGCCCAATTGCAGACAGTCTGCCTCGACAGAAACCCCCAGCAGCAGTAATAATGATCAATTGGTGTCTGATACAGGAACATCTGAAAGATATTTTTATTTCAGCTGTTGTTGTGGATTTTGTTTTCAAAAACGATTAATAAAAATGGTGCTTATCGAAGCAACTGAATCTTTTTGTTAGAACATATTGGTGACTTTAACTTCATAGTTTCAAAAACATCATACTTCTAATACAATCAATATGAATGTCAATGTGAAAGGAACCGGTATATTTTAGGTGCTGTGTTCATTTTTGCATTTCTGACACGCATATAAATGGACATAGAAGGGTATTTAAATGACAAAATCTTTACCTTGCAGGGATAGATGTACCCTATGTAGCCAGTCCTTTGAAGGAGAGGAGGCAAACCTACAGTGCAGTTGCGTGAGAAGGGGAGTGCTGGTGTTAACAGTGCAAGCAAATTACGAGAGGATATAATATCTACTAAGCAGGAACAGCTTGTACACGTCCACTACAGGAGAACTTATTGCGACCCAATCGAATAAAAAAATCATTAAAAGAAAAGCAATCTGATAAATTGGAAATAAATCCCCATTGCTCAGGTCCAATGCTGAAATGTTCAAGTTTAACACACATTTTTTATTTTGTGGACAACAAGCCAAATATTCAGTCCAAAAAAGAGGCTGCGATATCTTTCCTGTTCGAACAATAGCTTATAAACTAAACATTGAAAATATATGCACTGAAAGAAATGACCAATGCGCTAGTGAAGTCAGGACCAGAATTGAGTTAATGACCTTCCAGCAGCAGATGCTATTTATCATCAGTCTTGTAGTGTCAACTTTAGAACTGGTAAAAGAATTCCCAAGCCTCTTCAAACAAGCACTGAAAAACATATCAAGAAAGTGTGGAAGGCCAGTTATTATTGTTCAAGAATCTGCATTTCATGATGTCTTGCAATTTCTCCTAGAAATGATGATGAGCAAATAACACTTCTCTAACTGGTTGAAAAAATAAGAGAACTGTGTGGAGAATTGGCCTATACAGCAACACATTTGAAAAGCAGATTATTGGAACATTTTGGCTCTTCAGTAGTGATGACAGAAATAAATGGGAAACACAATGTCATAACCTTTAGACATTCTGCTGCAGCAATGTTACATTCATTCTTCACAAGTACTAGAAATAAGGATCCAAATGTTGTAAAATATGAAATTATAAAAACAGCAGCAAAACTTCTGTTGAGTGACATTAAGGAAATCAGTGCCTCCAAAATGAACTATCCAAATTCAGCGGAGTTGATGTCTGTGCAGAAAAACGGAGACTATAATCTTGACACTCTTAATATTTTCTTAAAAGAAATATTCATTGAAATAAATGCTGATATAAAAATATCAGCAATTGGACAAGCAATAATCCAAGCAGCTCGACCAAAGGCCTTAATACCGCCATTGCAAGTAGGATTAGGAGTGCAGATGCATCATCATTTTGCTTCAAAGTTTTTAATTGATATGCTGAACAAGCTAGGGTTTTGTTCTTCATATTCTGAAATTCAAAAATTTGAAGCCAGTGCTGCAGTTTCACAAGGCATTGACTTGCCTATGTAAACGATGGACATTTCTGTCAGTTTGTGGCTGACAATGTTGACCACAATTTGCGGACATTAGATGGCAACAGAACATTTCATGGTATGAGCATTATTGCATGTTTAACACCTGAAGTGAAAAACACGAGAATTATTCAAAGTCTTAGTGTCAGTGTCTTCAGATGACCTTGCAGTGCTTGGTAAAAATGATATAGTTTTATAAACCAGATCATCATTGTATGTAGAATGAGGTGTTTGAGCAGTTACCTGAAATTACTTGTCAAGACCCAACCATAAACATTGACCTTCTGACAAAAAGTGTTTGGCCTATGAGACGTGGGAAGCCAGGATGGTCTGGTATGATGCAAATGGTCCAACAAGGGAATCATCATTGAAAGGCATCAAAAGATGAGTAAACTTCAAAACGAGCATCCGGACGTATTCCAAAAATCGATTTAGTCATAGAACAAGTACTGATGAGAAGCATCAAGAGAACAGGAGGTCTAAACAAGAGGACGTGGAATGACTGAATCTCAGAGGAACCAGTGGCTGCTTTCAATGCTGTCGTGCACAGAGTACACAATTGCAATGCAAGAGTTTGCAAATCTCACATATCATACAAGTGACCAACATGTAGAAAGTAGCATTCCAAGAAAGGAAAGGGATGAAAAAGACAAAACAAAATTGTTAAACTTCCTACTGGAAAGAAATCCATTTTTTAAGACTTTGCACTGCGCAACATTGAAACTGGTTTAACATCCGATACTACTGTAAATGTGGACAGTGCCAAGGAAGGAAGTGGGCCAAAAGGTTTTAGACAAAATGGTAAACGAACATGTGATGGGATACAGTTTCACACGTTCAAATCATGCAGTAACTTGCAACTCTAAATCAACAGTGAAAGTAAACGGTGAAGCGATTCATACCGATCCACAGCCGCTGTTTCAACGATTGACCGCTGCAGCTGATAGATTGTATGACAACCAAGCAGTTATGTTCAAATATGAACTGTGCAGTTTTCCATCATCATTTCTTTTTAAGGCCTGCTGACAAACCTGATTTGGCACTTGCAATTAACTCATGCCAATACATACCCATATGTTGCCGGTCCCAGACGATCTGCTGAAAATTATTCGATGTAACTGCAAAACAGTGATTCAAAGCGCTGTACCTGTAGAAAACATATACTTGAGTGCTCATCAGGATGTGAAGACTGTCAATGAACAAGCTGTTTTGATGCAATAAGATCAACAGTAGAGCAAGATGTCACGGATGAAATGCTTGTTTAAATGGTCAGTTTTAATAATTACTGAAATTGTAGGTAAATCTTGCATGAGTAAGATTTAGCTCCCATTCTAGTTAGTTATTTATCTAGTAAATGCCTCACTTAAACCATTTAGTTTAATGGTATATATCTACAGTGAAGATTGTTTACAACGTTCTTGCTTAGAACGTCTCCTTTCTTTTAACGTTTCACTTGGCCGGTCCCGGCCAAACGCCTTCTTTATCAATATCAGATACAACGTTCTTGCATACAACGTTTTCCTTGGTTTGTACGTACGGCTTTGTATGTCCCTAGCCGCTAATTACAGTAATTATAACGTTTGTTGACAGCGGCGGACTCCTTGATGTCGACACCGGTCAGGTGTGAGAATCGATAAACCGTAAAACTCTCGCGCGTCGACAATGTTCATTTTGTCAAGTAAATTGCGTAGATTGTAAAGTTCGTCTTCTGAACTTCTCTACCAACGTAGTATGTTTGTTATGCATAGCTGATTTTGCTTGGTTTAGATTACATTAACACTTTGAATTCAAACAGTATGGATCCGGATAAGACGCTGAAACTCTGCACATGTCTGATCTGGATACAAACCGTTCCATGTTTCTATGTCGCAATCGTCACGGTAAAGGCCCAAAATATTCATCAGATATCACATATTTCAGAGTGTACATGTTATGACAATTTCTATGCTATTGTTCGATAACGGCAGCTTAATCGACGTACATATATATCACGGAGATCATTTCAACACTAAAATTGTTTTGAGTTTGTGATTTAAATGTCATTGTAAAAATTTAATGCACATCACCCAGTCTAAAAGAAAAACGTTTCTTTGGAGACATTTATTATGTATTTAATATGATAAGTTAATTCTCATAAGCTAAATTACTTATAACGTTTCTTGGTTATAACGTTTATATTATGATGGTCTCCAGCAAAACGTTATAAACAATCTTTACTGTACCAGTATACTGGTATCAATATACCAGTATTGCAACAGCTTTTTCTTGCTATATGTTAGTTAGCTTATAGGGTGATGTCGGAAGATCGTCCGACTCTAAAAGCCCAGATAGCCAGATGGATCGCTCAAAACAGTTACTGATTTCTTTTAGTCGGACCTGTTACATCTCTTTTCAGGGGGCTTGTCTTAATTACCACAGCCATTTGCCAACATGGGGATAAGTGTGGCACTGACTATGATACATTTATGTTAGGTTTGAAATAAATAAATGTATTAGAAAAAAAGTTATGTACCGATAGTCAATACTAGTCACAGTTGTACATAGGCTCTTGTACTACCCTACTTTCGCTAACTTTGCGGTGACGTTGAAAAACTGTCTACTTCTGACAGAAATCAAGGTAGCAAATTTGATACAAGGTAAAGGCCTCTTGATTATCCCTTTACTCCTTATGCTATTTTAAGACTCATTCAGGAAGAAAGAATATGATGACTAGAAATGGATCCAAGGCTGTGTAAACCCTGATCCACCGCGGCATTGAAAACGTGGTGTCGGATCATGATCTACACTGTGTGCAGGGTTAAAAGTGAATATACAATAGTTTTAAACAAGTTGCAAACAATGCAGACCCTAAACGGAAGTCTCTACGTCTGATCTGGGATTACACAGTTTACAATGCTGTAAGGGCCCTTTTCCCAGCCAGCGGCCCAATATTATTCAGGAAAAGTTAAATTGAAGACACTACTTTCACACTGTGGAAAAATTGTGGAAAATGGAGCATTTGCTCATAGCAACCAGTTACTTCATTTTCCACAATGTGTTCAATAGCTCTTTGCTACAGAGGCCTCAAAAGGCTTATCTATGTAGTTAAGGGTTATCTTCGTCAGGCCTCTTACATTTCATTGGGTGGCTTGTATTTGGCTACAGGAATTGGAAAAGTGTGGTAACAACAGTTTGGTTTTACATCGCTTTGACAGTATTTCAGTCATTTCATCATGCTACTAATTAGTAGAGGCAGACTCCAGAAACCTGTGTTGCACAGACAGACAACTGGGTAAAGCCATTGACCTACCACTAGCCAGCAGGAAGGCTTTCTCACATAAAGATATTCACCCCTTGCGAGGATCAAACCCACAGCGGTGAGACGCTAAAGGATTGCAAGTCAGAGACTATGACCCCTTAGCCACCCTTAGCCACGGAGTCCCCTGTCTCACTCTGTGGTGGCAATTGTAGAGTGCCTGACTGAAGAAATTGAGGTAGCAGAATGGGTTCCCAGTAGAGACAGTTGGTTTATTTCAGTCATACCTGCTAGCATTATGCTGTAGATATAAATGTAATAGTAGTCAACATGGGTATAGGAACAACATGCAGTTTGCAATTGTACACTTTGGTTTGTTTATTCTACACTTTCACATCACATCCAGTCAGATGCATTTAAACAAAGAGTGAATAAGTTCACTTAGCCCTTTTTTAGTGCTGGAAACAAGTTTATATGCCTTTGCAAACAGCGTAGACCCAGATAAGAGAGCTCCTGGAGGAGCCCTCTGATCAGAGGCTACACTGTATGTCATATCTTTTATTAACGGAAAACATCCCCAAAAAGTCAAAATAAACCAGTCATATTTTAATATTTGAACAGTTGATTTGAGAAATTCAGCATTAAAGTCATATCAGGTGTATGTTTTCATGCGGAGAATTTTTTCCAAATTTTGTGTATGCATTCTTCAACATATATAATTTATTAAGCAATAAACAGGGGTGAAAAGTATATGACCATGACCGTTTCTGATTTATGACTACGTCATTACAATAAGATCGCTCATATGCATCTGAAAATGATATACAGGTGTATCCGAACCAGAAAACACTTTTACATTTTACATTCACCATCAAGGTGATTCTCGTGCAAATGCTTGAAAACTTGATTTGTCAATGCCTTGACAGTTTCTTCTATGTTGGCATGGTAAGATTAAAAATACATGTAGAATATAAATGCACAGTAACCCTGTCGAGAATATGATGAATAGTTCATTAATAGTTCATGAACTGACTTATTCAGTTCATGAACTATTAGTGAACTCTTCATCATATTCTCGACAGGGAAGTTGTGCAGAAAAAAACTCTCGAACACCTGATTAAAAGGGTTAAGAATGTGTGCTGCCAAGTGTTAACCCTTTCCTCCACAGAAGCGCCTTTTTGCCCTTTCATATTTGATGGCTGTTGAAAACATTGAAGGAAATGAAGCATTTGCTCGTAACAAGCAATATTTTATGTTCCATTACCTACAATGATTTCAATGCAATTAAAAAATGGCATTTTTATTTTATAGAAGTTTCATATTTTTTATCCGATTCTTTGCTTGAGGATAGGTCTAAAAATAGCTTGTGGAGGAAAGGGTTCATGTTAAGACAAGTATACTTTGATTGATTTATTGATTGATTAGCTATCTGAATCCAGGCGTGAGAAATCAATTAAAAGAAATCAATTGTGCAAAGGAGTAATCAATAAGAATGCTTTGCTGACAGGAAAGGCTATGTATTCCGTATTATTTGTACTTGTTCTTGAAAACCAGTTGTCTCCCTTTAAACAATATCATTGGCAGACATTATAACAGAATCCTTTTTATCACATAATATACCTGCTTTTTTATGCCTCTGCCTTCATGACTTTTGAGCACATAGCGAGAAATAGAGCATTTGCTCATAATGAGCAAATGCTGCATTTCCCACATTTCTTTCAAATCCTTTCAAAATTAGTATTCCTTTCTTGTAGATATACTTTCATTCCATCATGCTTCCATTATGGATAATTCGAAAATAGCATATGAGGTTATGGGTTACAGAGTGATCTATGGGGTGGACATGCATGCGTGGATCCAGAGGGAGGGTCAGGGGGTCCAGACCCCCCCTGGAAAAAAAAAAAATGTTTAAACATATATCAAATCCGTATTGACAAATTTGCATCCATATCATATACTTTAGAGGAGAATTTGGACACCCTTAACCAGCTTTTTAACAAATTAACTGTCTAAAATTTTTAATTACTTCATTTCGAAATCCATTACAAAAAAATCTAATACACTGATGAAGAGCCAAAAGTGTTGTCCTAGATCAAACTGCCTTAGGTATACAATGTTTGCCTAAGCATCTCTGTATGAATGTTAAGGGTAAAAACAGTAACAGAAACACTTTGTATGTAAAGATCAATGTCTTCAATAATGATGTAAAAATAAATTCAAACTTAACTAGCATTTTAATATACAGTAAAACCTCTATAATAAAACCACTTAAAACAGCCCAAATGGACAGTCTTAGAGACAGTTGGTGGCTTATTGCAGCTTTCTACATTACTTTTGATCTACACTGCTATCACCTGTCTTTAGAGACCTTCATGCTCTTTCATTGAGTTGCCATATCATCAACCTTAAGAGACAGTTGGTAGCTTAATGCAGGTCGAAAGAAATGCAAGAAGGTCCAGTAGGAGCTTTCTGCATTTTGTTTGATCTACACTAAGCTACCACCTGCCTTTAGGGACCTCATTGCTTCTTCATTGAGTTGCTGCATTACCCTGTCGAGAATATGATGAAAAGTTCATGAATGGTTCATGAACTGAATTATTTAGTTCATGAACTATTCATGAACTATTCATCATTTTCTCGACAGGGTAGAGAGGTTTGACAATAATGTTTATTATGTTGTTTCCAGATCTTCTATGGTGAACCAGAAGCGCCAACTCACAGCTTTCCTGGAGGACACATCTCGTGGCACAGTTCAGTGATGTCTGATACAGAAGAGCAGAAACAGGTCACCAAAACTGAACAGACTAGCCCAGCAGAGCTTGGAGAGGGAGCGTGCGGTGGGGACGTAGGACTGCGACCCAGTACACCATTCAGCGACAATGGTGACAACATAAGCATGGAAGTGAGGTTTAGTGAAGGAAGTTCCCACCACGCCAGTGATCTGTCCTCGGTCTCCTACCAGAACTTGCTAGACGACGAAGCCCAGGCCGGCACTTTGTCTCGACGGGACAGTGAAGATAGTGTAGACTCTTATCTTCCCGACTATTGTGACGAAGTGCAGCGGGAAGCTGATATGCTAGCTAGTCAGAGTAAGGGATCTAGTTATAGTGACAAGATTTCTGATCGAATCTCAGTGCCCGTATCCTCCGACTCTGCTTATCTCTCGGCAGATACCGGGGGTCAGAAAAAAGGATCTGGAAGTGTTAAAAGTGATCCTGGTCCAGACGTGAACGAAGTTAATAACTTGCAAGACATAAAGACTAGTTCCATTAACGCACCTCTGTCTGTGCATGACTGCTTTAGGAAGCACGAATTAGTTATAACATTGCGAGACCAACAGAGGAGCAAATCTCTACCTCCAGGTGAGGACGCGAAAGTGGAGGAATCTAAGAAGAGGAATAGTTTAGAAATAAGGAACAACATTCCTACAACAGGAGAAGTGAAAAACTACGAGAAAGACATTCATATAGATAACGTTGCCTATAGCGGTCAGGGTGCTAAACCAAAAATGAAGAAGCAGTCACCTGGACTGGCTTGTAGAGTGGAGGAGATGGAGAGTATTAAAGTGCAGAACAATGACAGGCCTATGGATGTTAATGCTGAAAAGGTCATCAATGAGCTGATACAGATGTCTAAAGCCCACACAGAAGCTTTGACCTCTAATGTTAAAGATGAAATTGATCTGAAAGAAGACAATTTACTGTCTAACAATGGTTATACTAACCCCCTGGCCAACAGACCAGCAGATATAGAGAATGAGTATGAATACGTCAAATACTCCAGAGTTCAGGAAGGAAATTCTTATGTTGGAATGAGATTAGCTTACAATAGTTCAGAATCAGATGGTCAAGATCCGAGGTCTGTGAACGGTGTCGATGGCTTAACAGACAATTCCAGGGAAGCGACTCCGGAGAGATTTGCAAATCAAAGTCCCAGCAGAAATAACCTAACTAACAACTTCAATGAAGATTCATTGACTGAAATCCCTCTGAATGGGCCGGAATGCTTGACTGTGATAGGTGATGATAATAAACTATTCACGCTCTCTCCAGAGAACACTGAATGTGATAGTGTAGAGATAGAGAGTGTTGTCTCGGAAGGTGATAATGAGGCTGTAGGAATGCCTAACGTTGAAGACGGCTTGTCAAGTAGTCAGAACAGTGATACAGAGGACAACACAAGATCTGAGCATAATACACCAAAAAAGATACTGCAGAAGAAGCACCAGCAGGAAGTGGAGCGCCAGCTGTACGGGGTGGAGTGCGATAGCATGAAGCCCAAACAGATGGATGCCGAGGCGATCATTGACGATCTGAAGCTGAAGCGGGAAGCCCTGGACAACGCTATATCGGAGATAAAGACGGCCATACAGAAGAGTAAGGGCATTGCCTTGGAGGCACCCTACAGACCAGAGGACGAAAACGATCCTATATGGGTCAAGCGGTAAGTATGTTAGCTGCACATGTTGTAAAATGACCTCATTTGGATCAGACGGTAGGTACGGTAAAACCTCTTTTAACCGGACACTCTTATCCAGAATTATGATATAAGTGAGATTTTAAATTTGGTTGCAGGTTAATGTAGGCAGAAAGTAATAAAGAAAGCTCCTATAGGAGCTTTCTGTTTTACTTCCAGCCTGCATTAAGCAGCCACCTGCATTTACAACACATCAGTTTTTGTTAAAATGTGTCTGGTATAGAGAGGTTTTACTGTATGTTAACTGCACATGCTGTAAAGAGACCTCATTTGCACAGTGCAAACAGTGTAGATGAAGACAGGCGAGTTCATCAGAATAGTCAACCAATTGAACAATATGAATGTGAGATTTTCAGCTATAAACCTGTACCTCATATCCTTTGAAAGACCGACAATTGTCGTCTGCTGTATTTTCGTATGCATCTTTTGTCGTCTGCTCATATTTATATATTTCTATATAACCTTTTTTGGTAGAATAAGTACAATATGAGTGTCAAACAGATTTGAGCTTGATCAGACGCCGAGTTACTCGGCGTCTGATCAAGATCCAAGCTGTTTGCAAAGGTTACTACAATTACGTTTTTTTACGTTACGGCCTTGCTAAGGATATGGGTCTCTGGCTGTGAAAAGGGCAGAGTTTATAGACAAAATACAACTGTCTAAGGACAGATCTTCATAGACAAAATACAACTGTCTTCAAAAAGTTCTGAACAATGCGGTCCCTAATCAGAAGGTGTGGCAACAGATCTGGATCTACACAGTTCGCAATTCCACAATGGTCCTTTTTTCAAGCCTGTGACCCATATATAGATGATTGTAATTTTCTAGTGAAATGATACATGTTTAACAAATTAACAATGGTGGGTTGCAACTGTTGTTTAAAAAGCAAACATTTTAAAGAAATGAAAAACTGAGATAAATTGATGCAGAGTTCATTTTTGGAAATTTCTGTCTCTATTTGTTGCAAAAAAGTGAAGTCCCAAATCAGTGGGGAATTATCTGGGACTACACTTTTATGTGTCACGGGCACCAAAAGGGTAAACCCTTTCAACGCCAAATTTTAAATAAGCGGTTGTTAAACTGGTTTTGGATAAAATATTTTAAGGAACTTTAAAATAAAAGATTTAACAAAAAACAAAAGCTTAGGCTTTTCCAAAACCCAAATAATGGGACTAAATTTTGTTGCAAGAAAGTGAAGTCCTTGCATGATCAGATGCCACCTTCTAAGGTGGCATCTGACAGGGACATCATTTTTTGCAACGCGACTTGAGTCGCCTATGGCTCTGAAAGGGTTAAACTTAAATATTCCCAGGACCCAAGTGGAACAAACTTGAAAAAATAAAACAATATAACCATCATTAATCCTTTCGATGCTAAATTTTCAAATGGACTGTTCCAATTTTGATATATGACTAGTTTATATTGAGATCTTGGGGATGTTCTCCCCTTTGTATTGAAATATGAATATCAGTGTAGCTTTTGATCAAAGGAACCTATTGATCTGGGGTCTTCACTGTTGGCAAAGGATGAATACACTCATTTCCCACATTGCAAGGGTTAATATTCCAAACACTACAAAACTGACCGATTAAAACAATCTTATATTCATATTAAACATCAAACATCTCATATTATTGCTAAATCTTGATTGGTACCCTGTCGAGAATATGATGAATAGTTCACAAATAGTTCATGAACTGAATTATTCAGTTCATGAACTATTTATGAATTATTCATCATATTCTCGACAGGGTAGGTTTAAACAACAGTTACATTTAATTTAATCATGCAGTATTATCATGCATACGATAGTTTTTACTGAAATGATTTAAACTGTTTACCCTTTATACTTCATAGAAATGCATTTGATGCCTCTGTAGCAGATGACTATAGAAAACATTGTGGCAATGAAGCATTTGTTCATAACTAGCAAATGCTCTATTTCCTACAATTTT
>JAULCE010155533.1:0-30549 GCA_032359355.1 Macoma nasuta | reverse complement strand
TAGCCATCAAGGGCACGACAGAACGAGCATAATACAAATATCCGACATACTCCTTCCGTTTCCGGATTTCAAAGTAGCTTCATGGAGTTTTATGATTTTTAAACCGAATAAAGTGTGAATTTGGTCATATAGAAAAGAGTCAATACTTTTTTTATTAAAATAGTGACTCTATGTTTTATTATATATTTCAACAATTATTTGCATGGTCTTTCAAACTACAAAGTTTCAACGAAATCTATTAATTAGAAGAAAAAAAAACATCTTTATTGCCACAAAAGCAGTGATTGGTGTTGCTTTCAACTTTTGTAAAAGCTCTTCTAAACGATATTATCAGTATTGGAGACAATTAAGAAGACATAGATTGTTCACAGTTTAGAGAATAATTTTAACATTTTCAAGGTGCAACTTCTTGTAATGCCCTGCAATGGCGGTTGGGCGACCTGTTCGTGCGGCGTGATTCTTCGAGCGGGTCAGGACGCTTACATTATCGATCATTGTTATGGGGATCATTTGACGACATGGCTGAGCACTAGTACAGGAGAGGAAAGTCTGATAGTGAGGAAGCGGAGCGATACTAGATATCAGGTGCTTATTTTCCTTCTATTGACCTCCAGCGAAAACTAAATGAAATTATATTGATCAAATAAACTATAACCTCTATGGAAATGCGACCATTTCCTACTTTCACATCCGAGGTAAATAAAATAAAACGCAATAGTAGCGTGTCGGTGCATTCAAACATCGACAAAATATAGGTCGATAAAATAGTCACGAACATATGCCATTATATATTTTACGAAAATATTCGTAGAACAATCTACAAGACATATTAACAAATCTGAATTTCTAATTCCACAATTTTTCTTGAATATTTAGAAATAATATTAACCAGTGTCTCAGATTTGGATGAAAGTAAGCGACTGAAGTCATTGTTTAATGATCATACAACCGACTTTGTTTCCTTTGAGAGAAATTTAATCGGTTTAGATGGTTCATTATAAAGTTTTACATGCGACGACGTAATACATTCGGCGATGCAGTAAGCCTCATATTGAGTCATTCATTAATGAGTATTTTAAAACAACGTTTCTATCAAGGTCTTTATTGGTTATTGTTATCTTATTATGTTCAGTATTAGCTAGAAAATGACAAAATGAAATGAAGAGGGACAAAATCAATGCGTTTCCTAGAAGTCGAGATAGAAGCGAATCCATGCAAATGCATTCATGTAGTCCGAGCTTAACATTTATGTGTTAAGCTTAAAGAGTCATTGTCAAAAGTTATATTCCATATTGGTCTAATCACAGCAACATTTCACGCCTATTTTTTCTGCTTAAATCAGAATAAAACCTTGAAACTCTTGAAAGGTATTGACAGACACTTGAAAAGTACTGTTCTACATCAAACGTGAAACTTAATTCAAAAGGCGACATTCAAAAATTCAGTATCGAATAACAAGCATTAAAATTTAGGACCAATCCATATTAAAAGTTTAAATTCAAATGTGCTTGATCGCAACAGTACTAACCATTTTAGAATATTTACCAAGCTTACATATATAGTTTGAAATCTTACTGAAATAGGTTCCTTATTTCTGCAAAAGTTCTCATCGTATGGCACTGATAAATGTTACCTGCTTTTTGGTATGATGAGTTGTTGAAGGATGTTTTATGTTTGGGAAATAAGAAATCTTAGTAGTGTTTTTGTTCTCTTATCATCTGCTCATAGTAAGATTGCTTTTTGTTTAGATCCGCCATTTAACGGTATTGGTGTTTAAAATGGAGTTTGATGCTCATGCGTGTCGTTTTTTTTAGCTAAATTCCTTCATTTCATGAACTAAGCTATACTTATTATCATTATATTTTGACACCTTATTAGGATCCCAAAATGTTTGAATCTTAATCATAGTCTTAATTCTATTTAAGTCAATCATATTATGTGAAATATATGGCTTATGTGGAATTGACCAGATGACCAAATGGCTTATGAGAAATAGACACTGCTGATATGTTTATAATGGGAAAACAATCTTAAAGATCCCGTTGTTTGAACAGCTTGCTGATAAAGTACATATACATATCTTTTGTAGTTTTATTTCCCACATGGAACACAAGTTGACGTATCTATATCCCCATGGAGATGGTATTTGGTAAACGTTAACATTTACGCCTCTCCTGCGGATGTCAATAATGTTGAGGGACTGTGTGGATATTTTAACGGCGATTCATCAGACGACTTTACAGACAGAAATGGCGATGTTGAGGCTGTAGAGCAAAACTATTTGTGGTGGTGGTGGTACTATTACCCAAATGAATTTCAGGCATCATGGAGGTATTACATGAACATACTTTGTCAAACACACCTTTGTAAAAGTTGGAACATATATTGGGTGCTCTGTTCGTCCTTCCGTTCATCTGCCATTATTTCCTCAACAAATAGTCACTAAATCATGGCTAGATAGATATTCTGTTTAAATACATATGATTGCTAATCATTGCTTATCATACTGCTCAATTACATGTGCAGTTTTGTTGGCACATAAGAAACATATGGATAATCATCAATATATTCATATCAAAACTATTTTAGAGCTTGTATCCCTTCAACCATATGATTTGGTTGTATTTTCGTAAAGCTCATTTGCTTTAATATTTTAAAACTATACCAATTAAATTATCGATGCTTAGTGCAAAATGGAATTCGATATTGGATGTACCTCATTAATATTTGAATTAATATACAACTTGTTTTTTTGCAATTTATGATATTGCGAGTTGAAATTTTAACGCTTGTTCGCAAAGCAATGCCCGATTCGCATATAGCATACACACATCTACTGCAGACTGTTTTGCATGGACTGGATATCCGTCACAAGAAATATGTCGGATGTACTATAAAAGTTGTTTGCAATAAACACGCACATAAGAGTTATTTTGACTTACACGTGATGTGTATTATTACAGTCTGTATTTTATGTTCAAACGGAACATGATCAATAGACTATAATGATATTGAAATTGATTTAAGGTATGACTAGCATTTACGTTTGTATTTCTACATCGAATCTAATTTGTACAAACGGAAAAGTCGGGAAACGGAAGTTGTTTATTTTGAAAATTGTGTCCTAATTGTTGTACATACATCTGTTTATTCCGCCGTTGGAAATGTACTCCACTTTGCATCTTATTGCCTCTAGCTCAATCCCGTCCCCTCATATAATTGGATATAATGCTAGTAGACGTTTGCGTTGATATTGTAGGATGCATGACACAAATGCCTTGCTAGCATAATTAAAAATTGGAAAGTGACATATCTTTCAGAAATGACCGATCTACAGAAAATATATTGAGCTTTATGTAATTGTTTTTCATTTATAGTGAGATAAGTTTTTTTTACATTATGACCAATACGTTTGAACATTCTAAATGTGTCTTACTCCTAGATTAAGCGGTGAATGGGAACACGAATCGCTTCTTAATCCGCTTGCTGTTGAAAACCTTTCCCCTTGGCAAGATACAGACATTCTGTGTGTGTGCCCGGGGAATCACGAAAGCGATGATGCAATTTGCTCTGTAAATGAGGAAGATACATGTACCATGCCTATTGACGTGCCTGGAGTGAAAGTAAATCACGGGCCCCGTGTTAAAAGATCTGCCCAAATATTTAATTATGATATTGAAAGACGACTACATAACTTACATACAGCTGTACTGGACGTCCACAAAAGTGGCATAACCAAGGTAAGGTGTTAAATATAGTGTCATCTGTTTCAGTTTTGTAAACAGTTCGATTAACGTAAAATGTGATTAAACATAGTCTGAGTGAGTGTAACTCGGCATATATGCTGGATCTAAGCTGTTCATTACTTAATGCTGAGCGTTAATAAACAACCTGATTTAAACTGTGTTTTAATGCTTATTTTGTTAAGAGTATTTTCATTTTTAAAAAATGAGGTACAGTAGACAGTTTTATGGTAACTTCAAAAAACAAAATCCATATAACGATACGAAATATGTCGTGTTCTAAATTCTTATCTGCTTAAATCCTAAATTGAATTGAATTTTTTATTTATTTTTCTTACACAACGAATAGTTTTCGACTGACTAATTGGTGACACACATGGTTTGGAAAAGTATTACTTGTCTCCTGACTCTTGATTAAATAAAATTCGTACATCAACATTAGAGATAAAAACACTCTGGATACAATTTGTGTATCAAAGTCTTAACTCCCGCCGAAGGCAAACAGAAATAAACAAAAAAGGCTAGTTTTGGCAAATTTAAACACTACTCGAAATACCTCGCAATGAATACATTTTGTAGTGAACTGTCTCCGTTGATGATCACGGTACATTTATTGTTTTTTTCTACTGTTTTCCTCTGTTTGTGTTATTGGTAGCAACAAGATGTCGCTAACCTAAGAATGTGAGAGTCAATTACTTAAGTCTGTATATCTTTATACGAGTATATATATTTTTCATATATGTGATCTTATTTTTTAATAAAGTTTAAAGGTATAACCTGATAACTAAGTGTTTTATGACTTGTTTCTGATGCCGATTGTCATACTGACTATTTCCAGAGGTCTGCAGAAAACTCCCTGTCCGAAGAAGACGCTATGGACGATTGTGATAATTCATTAACGCTGAACTGTCCTGCATTTGCTTTACAAGTGGTATTGGTCAAAGACAACGGGTCTCTTTTGGATTGCGGCTTAGATAGCATGGTACGCTCCGTTTGTTTATAGTTAATTAAATTGATCACTTTCAGCTATCACAGTTGCATTCAAGGATGACCTCTAAATCAAGTTAAGATAAACGTCGTCATCTCAAACACTGAAAATTCGAGTTCTGGTTTTTTATTGAAATTAAAATCTCCACCAGAAACACAGGATTTTGTTATGTGAATATGTGTCAAATTTGGCAACTATTCTTATTAGCTCTACCTATCCTAAGTTCGAAATTGTTGCTATTTGTCTACAGTTCGAACTTATAGAAACAGCTCCCTGACTTTGACACAACTTTAGTCGACTGTACATTTATCTTCATTTCATTCCATTGTATTTGTGCGGTTCATTGAATCCCGAAATTTAATCGAAAATATCGTAAGTGCGCAGAAGAAACACACTGTTGTATAAAGATCCGGAAGTGTACATCTCCTGTTATAGTTCTGAGAAGTCATCTGTCAGTGTTAATTAATTCAAACATTTTGGAGCCAGATCAGTCATCAGATACATCGACGACTGATATGGACTCAAATTGTTTGACACTTACAGTAAGTAAATATCAAAGAAAAGATCAACATTATTTGTGATTGAAATGAAATGCATCTTGTGTGCGTTGCGTTTGCATTCGAACTGACAAACATTGCGTTCATTCAATTGTAATAGTAAACGTTGTCCAAATTATTTGGTTTGGATCAATATACCATACATTCTTACTCCTTGTAAATGTGTATTTTTCCTACTATGACCAAATATTTAAAAAGTCTAGCTCAAACTGTAAAGGCAATATAAGATTGGCTGACATATACATGTAATTCTACGAATATTTCAAAGATAAGTCGACACCTTATATATTCAAGTCGCCTTAAATGATGACAAAACATTGACTACTCTTTCATTTTGATATTTGATGTTGTTTTCTTCAGATTGATGCTGCAGTAACCTGGGGAGATGAATATTGTGTTAGAAGCCAAGTCAACACGGAAAACCAAGCCAGAAAAGATGTTCAGTTTCAGGTATTAATTGTGAATAAAGACACTGATTGTTTAACCCTTCACCTCATACTTAAATTGTCGTCCGATTAATTACTATTTTAAAGTTGTACACAAAGCTTTGACGATTTTGCAAATGATGTTATATTGAAAAAGAGCCAAGATATTGATCAGACGTCAATAAGACTAAGATAAGCTTCCTGTAAGCTCTCATTTAGACAACTGTGCGAAAAGCAACCCGAAATTTTGCCTTTTTCCATTTTATATATTTCATAAAAACGATGTTTCAGCTAGGTTAACAAAAGAACGGCATTTTATTTAGGTCTTTAGACCGAAACTTAATTGTATTGTGACGTCATATTGACGTCGTGACCTAATGACGGCGTGTGTATGTTGGTAATGTCGGATGACGCTATGTAGTATCCTAACATTATTATTTGCATTGATGAGCGTAAGCGAAACCGGTAGGCAATATAAAGTTATGTAAACAATTCATGTAGTGTGTTTTTCCCACATATATTTATATATACTGAATGCCAAAGGAAAGTACACACTTTCACATTTTATTTCTTTAATTTTTTTTAAAATAATTTAGTAAGAACTGTTGATACCAAAATATGGTAAAACATTGACCTAGTCTAGTGCGCTAGACCTTTGGTCCAGGGGTCGTGAGTTCGATCCCCCGCCGGACCAAGTCTTTCGGATGAGACTTTAAATCAAGGTTCCATCTATCAGTGCTGTACATTGGTCATTTAAAAGAACCAGAGGGCTCCATCGTAAAGAGAATGGCATTGCCCGGGTTCCTCTGTATCCGCCTCCCTCTCTCTGGGAAGTCTAATTAGCACATATATGGCAAAAACCGGACGTAATTCAGCAAAAAACACAAAACAAACATTGCCCTTACCTTTGCTAAGACTATTTTTTATTCAAACTTCCGGAAAACACGTCTTTTATAAGCTAAGTCATATGTAGCACGCTACTGAAAATCACAAGTTAACCAATTTCATGTGCTGTTATTCTTGATTTTTTTTCGAAACCCAGGAATAGTCCATAGCCATTTTCGTTGGCGCACAGCTTCTACCAGAATAATATTCAGAAGTTGGGTGTTAAAGAAAAAGGGGATTAGATATTTTTCGTTGGTTTCGAATAAAAAATTATCAAGAATTAGAGCAAACGAAAATTGTGTGATATTTCATAGTGTTCTATATACATCTCATACCAAACTATTTTGAAAATAGATTTTAAGAAATGGTAAAAGTGTGTAATGTATATTGGCATTCGGTATGTGTTATTTGACACTCGGGAAATAGTGTTTTCCTGACTTGAATAAAATAAACTGGTTAAACTAAACAAGGTTAACAAAATCCTCGACTTTTTATTAATGATGACACTCCCAGGGATTTCAGAAGGTCGTGGGTAAACTTGATTTTTCAAATATGAAAAACAATCCTCGACAATGTCAGACAACATACGATGGTCCCAATACTGTCGCACGACTAACTTGAGACACACGCACGATTTTTATCACGACATGTCGCCACATCGCCAAACTATCTTAGATGTGTCGAAGCATCTTGGAACCATTCGAAACAGAGTTCGGTGATGGATGCAATGATTAGCGACAATTTGTACCAAGTTAATCGACTCCATAAATCACATAAACGATTAGTCGATGTAAAACGGCATCCACCGCCATCAGCATTTAGGATATCCAGAAATAAAAATATGGTATAGTTTTTACTCAGGTTTTGTAAAAAAGACTGCACGGTTTAAAAATAGTGTTATAAGAAAATATATAGTTAAGGTAATTTATATTTTCAGCATATTGCTATCAGGTTATAAGCTCTCGCGAAAAAGTTGAAAGGTATCATGCCGATGGTATTGTCAAGTTGCACCCTTTCTCCACGTGCTTGGTTTAAAAAGATAGACGAAGAAAGAACATGTGAAATAGATGAATATCTAGGCAAAAAGAAAAGTACAATTTTTGGATTGTATTGGAAAAACTATAGGAAATTGAGCGGTGTGGTGGATTAAGATAATAAATGTTCTTAACATCAGACCGTTCAATCAAATACTCGGGGCTGCAGCTTAGAAAAGTATCATAATGAACATCTTCTTGTATGCAACTTACCCGTCCGTGATTGAGAATTGGTATTTTATGCAGTTCTTTAAAGACTTCAAATACCATCTACATAAGCGACAGACCACGACATTTCCCTCCATTTAGAATTGCTTCAAAATATTGGATAACTTATTTATTTTGTGAATTTTATGCCTTACAAATGGTTGCGTGTTGTGAGGGTGCATCAATACGTTTGCTTTGAATATAAATAGCTCACGTCGTTTGAATCGGCTAGTGAAGTTGACACTAGTTAATTAGAAGTTCGTAACCACTGCCGGTCAACCGACTTACCGATATTGCTTTTGTGGCGGTTACAAATCTCTGCGCCCGCGAGAGTTACGTTACACCGGTGTACGAGTGCTTTATACATGTTAAAATTGTTTTGAATATTTGTATATTTTTTGTTTACTTTTTACTAGATTAATTAAATGCAATGTAAAAATGCGATGCATTTTTCACATTGCATTTAAATGAGCGTTGTATAAGTGTAAAAGTAAATGTCTCGTTATGGTTCTAAACCGTGCAAAGTGTGCATTTTGTCCCACAGAAATGAGTCAATAAAATCTTAAAAATATCGTTGACCCCTATTTTCTATTTCATATTTCAACAAGTATTTGCATGGTCGTTCAAGCTACAAAGTTTAAACAAAATTTATTATTTCGAAAAAAACACCCTCACTGCCGCAAACGCCTTTAAATAAACGACCAACTTTATTCACAGAAAGACAACCCGGACTCAGTTACAAAGATAAATAACTGGTGTGTTGGGAATTGCAGCAACAACGGAAAATGTATAGACGGTATGTTTGAAAATGATTGCTTAATAGGAAGATGTGTAGTTTCGGTTCTGTGTTGCTTCCGAAAAGTTTCGTACACTCGGGTTTAGACTAGATTTTCATTCGAGTATTAGCAATTTAAGGCAGACCGAACGGTCTGGTTCCCTACTGTGGTTAATTGCTGTCACTGCGAACACTTTCACTGTGGCAGTGCATATCGATAGTTATGTAGTCGTCCGATTGACACCAACCAGTTACACGTGTGATTTGTGTTCTGCGAATGTCGTCTAACACTACGCATGCGGAGACCGATCACATACTTTCAGATCATATATATTTTGGGTTCACAGGAACAACCTTTATGTGTATATGTGTCAGTTATTACTGGTTTTCGATCAAATATTTCAACGAAATATATAACATAACAAATCGAACAAACTTTAGCGTTCGGTTTATATTTTATCGCAAACTAGTGAAGTCCCTGATTAGACGACGCCTTAGACCGCGTCTTATCTGGGACTTCACTTTTGTTTGCAATGTCGATCTGAGTCGTCCATGGCGATGAAAGGGTACAAACGCAATCCTAATTCGATCAAAAAATTAAAATAATCACCATTAAAGAGACAGGCACAACTAGTGAAGCTGTATGAACCATTCGATCAGTGGTTAACTGTTGTGCTGTTTCACTTTTAACCAACCTGTGTCTCCTAGCATACATATTTATCGAAAGTCATTTTAGATGAAGGTTGAAATGTCTCGAATCTTAGTCCTAAACAATGCCGAATAGTATAATTTTCTCTTCAATGTTTGGAGAAACCCCAAGTTTTATAAACAGTTTGGAATATAGTTCATTATAAAATCTAACATTCCAGGAGATCTGTGCCTCTGATTGCAGGTCTTTTGTATTGCCATTCTGTTATTGGTTCACACAGATTGTAAACGAATGAATACATCAAATTGATGTATATTTATTCAGGACACTGTGTTTGTTTCCCGGGTTTCGCGAACGCCGATTGTATCGTCGACACCAGACTTAGACCGATCATTGAACGTGTCCATGGAAATGGAATATGTGATACGAAAACAGACGGTTCTTGTCTGTGTATTCTCATTGTAACAAATGGGAACGCTGACTACGTGAAGTGCCGAATCACAATACTGGAGGTAAGAACCCAATCTTGCATGTATTTATTGTTAGCGCTTACCTTCTGATTACAATCAACTGAACCTTGATTCGTGAATTTAAATTTAGCCGTCTTAAAATGCGTTAAAAGTTGCATGACGGTAAATAATTCATTTTTGTGTACTGAGCACATTATTGATTTACAGAGAGATGGAAAGAGAACAGGGTGGCTATACCATGTGGTGTTTGACGTCACTCATGTTAAGGTCAAGTAGATTTCGAAGTGCGACACGTATTTATGTCCCACTCGATTTCGATGACATATGCCGTAGTCGAAGGAGAAAATGTATTGATATGCATAAACTTTAAACAATTTGCCACTTGTGCAGTAGTTTTTTCCCGAACACATGAAAACTATGCAAACTTCCATTTCATAATTTTCACGTTGTCGTAAAACCCTACTGCACTGGTAGTATATGCATTTATATCAACATTTTCTTTCACTACGGCATATGTCATCAAAATCGAGTGTGAAATAAGATAATAACGGCACTTCAAAAAATCGAATCGAACACTTTTTACTTGAAGTTGTAACAAATCTGACGTCAGAAACCACGTGGAATGGCCATCCTAGAGAAGAAAAACTGCACATTTGACATATATCTGTTTTGAATTCCATTTCTTAGACAATTACCTTTTTTGCACAAAAAAGAAACACCAAGTTCAACCCATTCACCGCCAAAGGCGACTCAAATCGACAATTGCAAAAAAGTGAAGTTAAGACCAGACGCCCTATTAAAAGGCGTCGTCTGATCAGGGACTTCTCTTGTTTGCCATTATTTATTTCTCAGAAAATAAGGATTTTGGAAGTGTCAAAATGTGTTTATTTAATTATGTTACTATTTTCGCTAAAAAATTTGATAAAAAAAGTTACAGCCTACAATTTTAAATATGGCGATAGGATTAATCGACAAGGTGTTGATAATTATGTTATTGCAATATTGTTGTACATAGTAGTACAAGTGCTGTGATTGAGAATTGGTATTTTATGCAGTTCTTTATTGAATATTTGCGAATACTTGAAGAATAAACATTTCAATACATATTCTGTTTTTAATAATAACGTACCCCAAATCGTCGTTAAGTCCGAATTTAACTTCATGACAGAATATAATTCATAAAATATGTTGAATATGTTTGTTTGAATATGTAAGGTATAATTTATGATTTTATCAGTCGCATTCAGATGACAACACGTTCGTGGAAACCGACAACTACCTAACGCCGGGTAACGTAGATAACCTGAACGAAGTATTCTGCTGCGTAGAGAGTCATCGGAGGCGAAAACGGTCAACAAGCGGGCAAGGTACCCAGTTGGGACAGGGCTACCAAATATCCTTGAGTAACGACAACAACACATACAGTAGCGATCAGTTCGTGTATGTGCTTGACTCATCATGCCAAGAAATACGGAATGATACAGATGGAGTTAAACTTCTGCTGAAGGTTTTACTTATATTTTCTCATTGTGGGTTAAAGATCTGTTTCTAGAAACACGCATACTGCTATGTAGGCGTAAGATTAAAAATGATTTAATAACCTGGAGCTTAGATTCAGGTCATACTATTAATTAGATATATCTAAACCCACTTATCAAATTATTCGTATTATTTCAGAATTAAAACGACGTCATAAATCATGTCTGCGTTTCATTACGCATGTATGGAATAAGGAATAGCAAGCTATGCATAAATAATAAAAACAGAAATATCGGGATTAAAAATGAAGCTTTATTCTTATAGCGTTTTAACTTATAAGCGTTTAAACGCTAATGTCACGCAAACGAAATCCAAAAACATATTATATGAAAATATCATGTTAACAATCATGTCAATTAAAAGTAAGTTGATTGTCAAACAGTAAGCAATCAGACAGACGCATACTTTTTCGATGTTTTACTCGAAATGTTTGTAGAGGTTATCAGTGCTAAATGTCTACCGCGTTGATTTATTAAACAATAACGTTGTCAACACTGTTTATTCCCGTTGTACAGTCTGGTTTCTGCTACATCGATGGTACATGTTATGCTGAAAATAGTACAAGCGGAGACGGTTGTGGCGTTTGTAATTCGTCAAGCATTTTGTTTGACTGGACAGGTATGTATATGTAACCATTCCTCCGCAAACTCAAATACTATACCACAAGGAAATAATCTGTTGAACAGTATTAAATAATTTGGGGAAAATAACATATTTGAACTATATAGATATCACTGTAGAAAATGAAGCATTTTGTCGTTTCGAGCAAATGTTTCATTTTCTAAAATCTTTTAAATAGTATGAGTATACAAATTTAATCGGATTAATCGATTTTTAATTTAAGTATGTCTTCCGCGTCTTACGTTGAATCGTTTTACCCGGATTTCTCTGTATCCCCTTCCCTCTCTTTGAGACGTCGAATTGAACCATAGATGGCAAAAACGGACGTAAATCAACACAAAAAAACACATTTTGTTTTGCTGTCCTTCTGTATAACACTACTTTTAAAGATTGATATGGAAAATATGCCGTGAAACCCGTCATCTAAACCGAATCCAAATCGTTGGCCAATTCCATTACAATTATGATAAAGACATATTCAGAGGCTCCGCTAAACCGACATTGGCTTACATATATTGATAGGCTCTTACTTCCACATTCTCAGACTCGAGACTATAGAAAGGATGTCGGGTTCTAGCAGAATGATAGAATTCGGAAGTCGTTCTTGCGACTCACGTCTAGGAACAGATTGGTAAATACCAACCAAAAAATAACATAATACAAAAATATAGTTAAAGCTTGTTATGATATAAATCCTTAAAAAACTCAGTGTTGTTATGGCTGTTGAACAAATGTTAAAACGGTGTATTTCAACAGAGACTTGTTTACTGTTTTGAAACAGACCAGTTAATAAGTACAAACGCTCAACCCTATTCTCCACAGAAACGCCTTTAGCACCACTGTTATCGGTGGCTATTGAACACATTGTAGGAAATGAAGCATTTGCTCGAAACGAGCAAAGGCTCCATTTCTTTCAATCTTTTCAAAATAGTTTAAGAACAGCATGTTTTCTGTTGCCTTAATTTGCATATATTTCATCAGATTATTTCCTTCTTGATAAGTGTAAAGTAGTTTGTAGAGGAAAGGGCTAAATAAATACATTATCTATGCCATTATCTCAGTCTAAACGTCCTTAAAGAAACTGCCCCTTAATACACTGTCCGCAGTGTAAACCAATACCATCAATAATGTCTCGGAAGAAGCGTCAAATAAGAGTTTACCCTTTAAGCTACTCATCAGAACGTCTTGTATTTTGTCTTCTATCATTCGAAACAATGTGTTCATGATCAGACGCAATTTTTCTAAAACTTAAAGGGTAGCTGATATAACCTTTTCACCGCCATAAAAGACTCAACTCAACATTGCAAAAAGGGAAGTCCCAGTTCAAACGACGCCCTAGAAGCGGCGTCTGATAAGGGACGTCATTTTCTTTGCAAAAATATTATTTCCTAATATTTTAGCCTACACTATTTTGGTCTGGGAAAAGCCAAGGTATATTTGATAATTTCCGTTATTTATTTCGTTAAAATATTTGATCCAAAACAAGTTGCAACCGAAAAATCTAAATTTGGTGGCGAAAGGGTAAGGCCGACACTGGAAAGCAACATGGTTGACAATTGCACAGAGGCGATAACTAGTTTCTTTTTCGCGCAGATACCTGTCTAGCGAGCCCATCCTCGAACGATTCCGATGAAACGGATTCCACAATTGTTATTGCTGGCAGCATAGCAGGCGCTGTAGCACTGATCATCGTAGTAGGAGTAATTGTTACCGTCTTGGTGGTTGCTAAAAAGAAAACGTAAGTTGCAATAAGTCCAGTCACATAAACATTGATCAAGTGTATTTTGAATAATAATTATGTGGAAAATAGGTAAACAAAGAGCGTAAGTTATAATGAGATATTAATGTTTATAAGATACTAATTGTAACAGCTATCGCTACTCTTAAAAGTGGTGAATATATCGAGGAAGAAGATGGAGGATGTTAAGAAATATAATGAAAAGGAAACAAACAACTCTTTATAAAAATAAATAGTATTCCAGTTAAGATAGCTTTAAGCCTAAACAAAATCTAAAGAGAGCTGGCTACAAAACAGATCAATGATGAATTTTAATTTTAATATTTCTTAACATGAAAATGATTATCGACCATGTGGTAACATATCTTCAGTCAGCTTTTTCAATTAGAAAATCAATGTTAAACTTTAAAATGAGTGTTTGTTAATCTTATGAAATATGTTACTCTACACATGTCTATTGTATGATGTATTTTTGATACGGGCCGGATGCCTTTAAAGCTGAAAAAATGAATGTGTATGTCTATTGTTTGTTTACTCATTTTGCAGGGTTATTGTACCAGACATTGGATTGTATGACCCTCCAAAGATATCTGTGGCCAAATCCAATTCTAAGATGAGAGATGGTCCGAACTATAATGCGTGGATGTAAAGCTACGGACGCTATGCATGACTGTAAACATGACACCGGATGCAAACCGTTCAATTTTCTTTAAATATTTTTAATCGGAGTAAATCGGATACGATTAGAAATGTAGCAAACACACGCTTAAGCAAACAACACTTTTAGCATAAGCTAATAAAGCAGATCTAAATAAATCATTGAAATATTTCACTGAAATTCAAGTGTTTGCAACATCGGTTTTATGTTATGCGTGGTTGGTCCCTTTTTTAAAACGTTTTTATTAATATTTTAAAGACTTTTGCATTAGATTTAGGAGTTTCTGGGCTCTACGAGTTTTCGCAAAGTACAATTGAAACTGGACCATATAGCGAGACAGTTTTTTGTTTTTGTATAAACGTTGCACAGGTGTATTAAACGTGAGATGAAGATTTGATACATTGTTTTTTAATTCAGAAAATAGTATCATTTGGCATTGATTATCGGCGGAAACGTCGCAAGATCGCCGAATTAACCCGTGACACTAGATTACGCTTCATTTCACATTGGGTTATATTTGCGCAATGTATATACAACCAACAAGAAGAGACCTTGTCGATCAATTTTGCAAGTGCTTTAAAATTGTGAGACACGCCATATGTTGACGTATTACTTTAGGGAAGAGTAGCGGAATACTTTAAAGGCATGTAATGACACGTATGGCTTTTTACACTTAATATTTAACGCATTACTTCCTTTAATATTTATATTATGACTCCATCAATTTGGAGTATTAATCAAACTGTTGAATAATATAAAGCAAGGTTATTAGGCATTTTATTAATATGGTAGCCAGGTAACATGAACACCCAGCATATCCATAAAGCAAACAGTACATACCATGATCTGGCGTCTCCTTCTCTACAATGTTTACACAAAGCGTATTATTTAAATTCATGGTTAAAATAGGGGCAGTGTTTGATAAGAACGGAATAAAATATTTCTGCATATTTCTTTCAGCATGAAGATTATTTTTCTTTTAAAGGATCACACTGTGTCATATAGCTGTTGTATCATAAAAAGTGGTACTCTAATGGCTTAACCATGATTGTCAAAAATATTATACACCTACACTGACAGCATCACGAAGCTAAAATTAGACGGTTTAAACATAAAGATTTATAGATGTTAAAAATATTATTTACGACTTTTCTGTAACTATTTACTACATAAATATTTATATCAACACTTAACTGTTATAGCATTCATGTAGATACTCCAGATATTATGACAGATATTGTAGGCTAAGATCTAATATATTCGACTGGTTAATGTTTTCTGCTATTGGTCTACAATGTTTGCAAACAACGCCAATATATGGACCGCGTCACGCAAAAAGTGGCACTCGGACATATCAAACAGTGTAGCCCCAGACCAGCCGCCACGTCACTGACGTTACGGCTGGTCAGGGTCTGCACTGTTTGCAATCTTAAAAGACATCCATTTCTACCTTTAGATGAACACAAATGGTAAATTGTGTGACTAGATGCTGGAATAATAGCGCTGAAAAAGACATGAGTCAGCGCTTTTGTATATGTCCGAGTGCCCCTTTTCGCGTGTCGTCGGCCATATGTATATATTGAAAAAGCGTAATGAAGCACGACATTTCTGTAAATACAAAATTTCATGAATTACAAAACATTGTTTGAAAAAAATAGTATCTTAACAATCCATCTATGTTCTCCCTTTACTCCACAGAAACGCATTTAAGCTCCCCTGTAATGATGACTACAGTGAAGTAACTATGTAGGAAATGGAACATTTGCCCATAACGAACAAATGTTCCCTTCCCTACAATGATTTCAACACAATTCAAAAATGGCATTTTTCTTTTGTCTTGATTTTCATCAAATTTCATCAGAACTTTGCCTTGTTGGTAAGTCTAAGTCAGCTTGTGGAGCAAAGGGTTATATTGTCCATTATATTGTAAGTATCGTTGATCGTAAATTATCAATAATATGAATTTCTATATATTTACATACCGACGGTTGAGGGTCAAATTGTCTTAACTATGATTTTATAATTTTTCAGGAAAAGGAAAAAAATTATTGTTTTATGTATCAGTGTCGTTATCCTGTTGACATTTCACCCACATAGATATTATTGAATATGTAAAGTAAATTTGAAGTAACAGTCTGGTGGCATACCAACTAAATGTATTATTTACAGAAGTTTGCAATATTTGCTCAAATTGTCGTATCTCACTGATCAATTTGTCGTATCTCACTGCAATACCTGTACCTCTAAAAAGTGTCAAAACACCGTAGCTCGGCCGAGATATGATGTTTTGACGTGCATTTTTTGAGATACGATATTTTGACTCTAGTAATTGAGTCATTGTGACTCAAGTAATAGAAGCAGAGTAACGAGCTTTTGACCTAATTTGCACCTAAACATTTAAATACTAAGGTGACAAAAAAACCGTTCACTGAAAATTTAGTTACGACGTTTCGACTCCCAACCGACGGTACTATATCTTCATGTAGTTAAGAGGTATCAGTATTTAGTGAAGCTGTTGTCTATAATAATATTATGATGTTATGATATTAATTGTTTATCACGGCTCATATAGAACTTTGTTTTCCTAGTCATCTTTGACCTCTGAATGAAGGCTAAACCGGTTAAGGTCTAGATAAGAATTATATGCGAAAGCTGTTTGGTTGGTTTGTCTTCAGGATATACATTATGGCTATGAAGTATGCGGAAGTAAATTGTTGCGAAAAGACGACAATCCGGTTGGCCTGCATGCCAGTTTATGATTGCGCCGATGGACACATTCTGGGTTTTGAATTAATGCAATGTTCCGTTACCCCCTCCCCCGCGAATACACATACTGATACAATATGAGTTCAACATGGACATCACATCAAAAGTAAAAGGTGTCAAATTAACGAAGACTTTCAAAAATATTTCAGAGCACATTAAATATCAACCGTCTCGCCACCAAATTCAACAATGTCGGTTGTAACTGGTTTTGAATCAAATACTTAAACGAAGAAGCACTAACAATCAATTAAAAAAACTCTGGTTTGTCCAGAATACTGATATCCGGGATAAATTGTGTTGCAAATAATGAAATCCCAGAACAGACACCGCCTTCTAATGAGGCGTCTAATCTGGGGCTGCACTTTTTGTAATGTTGTATTTGGTCGCTTATGGTGGTGAAAGGGTTAATATTCGTGTTGCGATTACTTTGAAAATAAAGTAGATGTATTTACTCCTTGGATCAGTAAAACATAAAGTACAGCTCCCCTTTAGTTGATTTGCTTCACACGTTATTTTTAATGATTCGTCCTACTGCAGTTGTTTTAAATATGTGTTTGCTTTAAAAGTTTTAGAAGCATATATACCAAGTTGGAATATAGAGAGTTAATGCAGATCAACCATACTATACAAATTGAAACTGTCTTTGAGAGGCTTAAGCACTAGCATGTAAAGGCTTCTTTATTGGTTAGTCACAGGTTAAATCACCACTGCATCATGGCTTATCAGCTGTGTACAAATCTCGTATATACACGCCATGCATCTTTCACAAATTATTTTTGTTTTATTTGACGAGCGGTCGGAATATTGTTCTTCAGTTCCATGCCAAACCTTTGGAACAGTATCCTCCAAACAATTGCTTGACATTCTTAAAATTAATACAATGTATCTATCAAACACGTGTATCTTTTATCAGCACAAGCTTTTATATTGAACAGTTGTTATCTTTATCAAACAGTTATCATTCAGCTGCCACTGCGTTGATAAAAAACTATCGTATCTAAAAATCACGTAACTTTCACTTTAGCAAATTGTCACTTACATCCTTGTTTTGGAAAATTTGATCGGAATTCGTCAAACATACGTAGCTGCCCTTTTGGCAAATGGTTTATACGTGATTTTAAAAAGAAATTGTGTTTCTCTAAAACTATGTATAAGATCTTTTTCGTCGAATGCATTTGAATATGTGAACTTATTGGACTACTAGGGCTTGCCGACAGCGTGTATAAATACCTTAGATATATACAGTATCATATGCCACATTTGGAGGAACGCTGTTCTTTTCAGTATAATAGCTAACGTAACGCAATGTAGTGTTGAAACAAAGACAAATAATTTTAATCCTTTTATAAAAGAAACAAATATTTCTACGAGTGTCGAACAGTTTTGAGTCGGATCGAAAGCATAGTTACACAGCGCCTGCCCAGGCTCCAAACTTAAGATTATCGGTTATCGGTGTCTTATGCTTTAGCCGAAATTGGCATTGTGCTGGAAGCGGCATTGCATCTCATTATATAACATTTTATATTTATGGTGTAACATCGAAGAATGCCATCAAGTAACCTTAGCATATAACCAAGTTTTACTTCTATATGCATTCATACATAGCCCTTTACACCCTGTAGCAGATGATAATATATCAAGTCATTTACACTTTCTTCTAGACAAGCTCCCTTTTTATTCTTAACTTACCGTGCGGAAGAGTCTAAAAAGACTATGGAACAAAGCGTTAGGCACCGATCCTGACTTTCACTTAACGATTCGATTGGAAGTCGAGCTCAAACTCAAAATTCAAATTTCAGAATTCGACCTTAATTGTATTGACACTGCACTGAAGTTTTAACTGCCAGCAAAATTTAGTGCAATGACAGTTCAATTAAATGAAATATCAAATATTGAAATTTTGAGTTTTAGAACAATACCGACTCGAGACGCTTTTTGAAATCCGGGTCTGGATGGTCACGTCTAAAAGAGTGCTCAGGTGTAACCAGTCAAATGCTTGAGAATGGTCACCGATTGCATAAACCAATTTTAACGCTTTACTTCATCTGTTATTGTTGTATTCAGCCACAAGGAAATAATCTGATGCAAAGGATAGAATTGGACAGGCAAAACAAATATGCTACTTTTGAATAGTTTGGCACTGTTAAAGGAAATGTTCAATTTGCTCGTTACGCGACAACGCTCCCCTACCTACAATGTTTTCCATAATCGTCCATAAGGCACTTCTATCGAGGAAAAGGTAACACGCTATATATTTTACATGCTCATGTAGTCTAAACATTAGAGATACAACTTTTAAAATTGTGTTATAACATCAGATTTAAGAAAAATAAAGACAGAATTATAATCAATAATTTAGAATATATCATGCCGTGTTATATAGTAAACTAATAAACACAGTTTTTACAGAACTTGTTCTTATAATTGCATATAACAAACTAATAACACTTGTTATGCCTAATTTTCTTTTTTTTATTGCACGTCATACTCTATTAAAAACATGTTTTGTCGATTTGTGTATTGTTGTTATTACAGGGGCCGGTTTCACAAAGCTTCTTAGTAAAATCTTAATCTTAAGTGAAAATTTCGAATGCAGATTTCCAATTAATTTTCAATTATATTTCAATGAAACTTTGCATGCTTTATAGTTTTTCACAAGCATGCAAAATGTCATTGAAGTATCTGTTGCAAATAAATAGAAATATGCATTTGAAATTTTCACTTAAGTTTAAGATTTTACTTAGAAGCTTTGTGAAACCGGCCCCATGTCCATTGGGCATTGTCAAGCCTTTACCCCGAATAATTTTTGAAAACATTTTGGGATATTGAGCATTTGGTTTGTTCGTCGAATGTACCGTCGACAATCGTTATGATGAAAGATGTAGGAACTATTTCATAAGTTAGAACTTAATTCGTACTTTTGATAGTTCAAACTAACACCACTATTCCCAAAACGTCAACACGTATCCACAAAGCAAAAACGTATGTTTCTGACTCAGACGTAAGTCTAAAATTTAGCATGATTTTCACTTAACGAGTTCGAGATAATGCAGTTTGATTGTATGCGTGTCATCAAAGACAAACACCGAAGACATACCGTCCAAAGCGTATGCACAACCGTCTGTTCAGGGTCTGTACTACCTGATATACGGTTTAGCATTCAATATGTGCATATAATAAGCTCAACAAAACATCATCAAGATAGAGACTTTTTTTTATTCCGTTTGGCTTCAAGTTGAGAATCATTCACGAATCAGGTGAATATGTGTGTTGGGTTCTACGTCCCACCAATAGTTTTCAGTTATTTGGAGACGGTGTATACATGAGACAGACACAGTGCTACCACACTGAGAGTCTTTGCTTTTTCAATATACTTTTACCCCTTATTTTCTAATTAATATTACCTATAAGACATATTGCCAATATTACAAACACTTTCATATGAACACGCTTAATTATAGCTGTATGGTCATTAACACCATCCCAAAGGGGAGGACCTGTACTAATTGTTAGCAGTACTTGTGGCTCAACCCGTTTTTCTTATATATTTTTACTGTATCTGTTGATGTTAAACACTGTAACTTTATGTTTGGTTTATATATACTCCTGTATAGATATTTGGCAAACACATATGTTTTAACTAAACAAGAAGTATATTCACAAAAATGTTGTAACGTATGTATAAAGCAAGCACATATGCTGTTGTTCGGATTTTAGTTTCAAGTAAAGCATGGCTTCGACTAACCAGAGTTCGACTGTTATAGATAGATAACAAAACACTCGTTTAGACCAAGCCTGACCTGAAACCCTTTCCTACACAAAAGCGCCTTTATTACAACTTATTAGAATATTACAGTTAGTAGGAATCATGTGTTACCTTCAGAATTAATACCTCTTCAAAATATTAAAGGTACGCTCTTAGTAAATTGACCTGGAAAAAATAGCTCAAATCTCCTATAAAACATTTTATACTTATCTATATCTATTTATATTTGTTTTATATCATTGCCAAGCATGCATGACTTCAATATACATATGATAATTACTCGAAACACTACTCTTTGCCGTAAAAAGCTACTAGACAATCATGCTTAAACTGAAGTTGTGTACGTAAGTTTGTCTTAACGTCATAGTTTATAACGAAACTCAATACATTTTGTTATTACCAATTGCCTTCACTGATAACTACATGTGGGTTTCATTCAAGGTTTAGAATTTGAACTTTTCGAAACAATAGGCAGTATATCAGTAACCGGTTGGTCACTTGTAGATTAGTGATCCGTAGCCAGTCAGAGATTTAATTATTTAGCATATCGACATTAACAAACATTAATACAACAAGGGGCTGGTGACGTCCACGCCATGCATATTGCCTCTTCTTTGGGTGTTTTGAATGAAAAACGTTTTTCTTGAAAAGCGATGTTGCTAAAACTTAATGGATACATTTTGAACATTTAAAAATAAAATAAAACATATCAGGTAATCCTTTTAACATATGCAAATAATAATAAACAGTCGTGTTTATATTCTGCACGTGTCATCAGTATGTAAAACGCATACACCATTTAACTAGTCCATTGTGTCTAGTCTCTTGGTGCTTCACCATTTTATCATTTGCAAACTCGTAGAGCGATTTTAAACAAAAAAGTGTTACGGAAGTCATGCCACTTTTGCAACGATCATTTGTAAAATTGCGCCTGAAATCAGACTTAAGTTATCAATTTTGATAAACTGTACTGATCTCTTAAAAGTAACTTTCCGAAAACCGCATAATGGCGTATTATGTATGAACGATGTCATTCGCCTTCATTCTATTTCGTCTAGGCATGTCTTGATTTAGGTAATTTTGCAGAAAATCACACAGTCCTTCTAAACAAATAAAACATATTCAGAATATTTTATGATTGCCGGAATTGTTAGCGTTTGCAAGCGGGACTTTGACTTATAGTGAAGACCCTGATCAGACTGATTCCAATATTAATATATGCTAGGTCATTTTGAAACACGGATGTACAGTAAAAGTGACCAATTTAGTAATTTAAAACGTACTCTAAGTTAGCTTTATGTTAATGCCGACCTGCCATGCAATAGACTTTGAAAGCAGAAATGGAGAAGGGAAAAGCTTCTTTAACTTTCCGGATCCGTTGATTTTGGCGTCAACTAAAACATGCTAATCAATATCGATTGATATGCAGAATTCTCAGACGAACAACTGGAATTCCTTTAGAATAAATACACGTGGACAATTGTATTTGTTTGCGAGGATGTCTTTGATATGGGTGATGTGTATAGTTTTTGTATTTGAAATGGACGCATCACTAATATTTTCTAGTCCACGTAAACAAAGAGCTGTCCCTAAATAAGTCAATTGACAACATTTAGATGCGACCAATATCCCAATTAGTATCTAATCTCGGAACCATGAAATTAAAGCACATGTTTGTAACTGCACCAATTCTTTATTGAATAAACCCAAGCTTGGCAAAATAACTATTTATTGTGATCGTTTAATTTTCACTTTACACAGATTTGAGTATAACACAACTTATCAATTGTAAGAGTTAACTATTACTGAATTTACATTCCAGAAAGGTCTACCGTTCAAAAATACATTTACAGAATCAGAAACTAGTTCTAATGAAACGGTCAAATTTTGACGAATGAAAAGTATATTTCTTCTTGGTTTTGAATAAAATGTAAAGGACCTGTAAGATCAGTAATTGCTGCCGGGAGAAGGTTATCCTTGTACTGTTTACACCTTTAAAGTTTACCCCTTCACTACCGGAAGCAATTATGCGTATGCGTAATATTTCGTCTGCTTTATTTTTAAGCAAAGCATATTAATTAATTTCGACAAAAATATTTGCAGATTGTCAAACAGCTTGTATCCGGATGAGACGGCGAGTTAGTCGGCGTCTCATACGGATCTAAGCTGTTTGCATAATACATTTTGGTTTCGCAATGAAGGGGTTAAGATATTTATCTATCCGTTATAATCTTTCACATTGGTCTCTTGTTTCCATCCAATAGCTAGTTTCCTCAAAACATATTTTCCTTTTATTCTCCTCTGTCGTTCTTGTGGTTTAAAGGATCGAAACAATGAGTCATATTTCATAAAGTTAGTAAAATATTTTGACAATAAAATGAATTGTTATCCAGTATTATATTATAAATTAAACATACTGACCAGCTATAAACGTAAACCCCCTGCTTTCTCGCTCTTCCACCGAGTACGAGAAATAATTGAAGGGGACCACAGTTGGGAAAAGTCTTCAAAATAGGATTGTGGTTGCACCTCAATATAACCCTCAAAATGTTTATATGTTTTGATAGAGAAATGTTCAAAGCTTATGAAAAAGTATGATGGTCATCTGAAAGCTCGTGCAAACGCATGATATTCAATATTGCGTCCAAGATGGCTGCCAATTTTAAAAATATTGCTCTTGATAACAATGTAAGTTGTATCTATGTCGTATTTCAATATTCGTCTTGTAAACCGTAAAAGTTTTGATCACCATGCCTTTGGCCTTTCATACATATGTTAACATCTATTTTTAGCTATAAAGGTCAAGGTCAAAATCAAGGTCATGAGTCAAAATTGAAACAAATACCTCACTTGACCTACTAACTTTAATAATATTTTAAAAAAAAATATGCATCAGCGAATATCTGTTTATAAATCGACAGCAATTGTAAGGATTACTCCTAGCAATGTCAATTTAAGGTCAGATGAATGTTTTGCAACAGATATGTGTCGTTTTCCTTATTTCAAGTCAATTATTTGAATGATGCATAATATTATTTGTAACAGGTAACTCCTTATGATATATATTAGGGGCATTGGACGACTGCAATGTTTGAAGACTTTTCACAAACGTGAATTTTAGATGCCAAGAGGGTGACCAAAGTGGTTCCAACAGACATTAACAGTGAAGTTTTATTTACTTTTCCAGCTGTAATTGTTTACACACCTTTTATTGCAAAACAAACTTGATATTTCCTCATAATTAAATGTAGGGGGTATTTCATATGTTTTGACCAATGAGGTTCTTGACCATTTTTAATTAATTTGGACCACTGCTTAACTCTGACATGATTGTAAAAGCCTAATAGGGTTTGAGAATGAATCTCGAGTTTCTGCATCTCTGACTCTCCAGCAGGTATTAAGTTTCTGGATCCATACCCCATACTTTATCTCGATGTAAATAAGATGTGGATCCAGCACTTTTTCCGTGAATTGCACAATATGACCTATACAGTGTCGGTGCCGTAAGCCCCACTTCACTCACTCGCTTACATATATTTAAGGTCTGGATGAAAGTCTAGGGCAGTTAAAAGTCACACATTGGGCTTAGCAGTTTGAATATTTACTAAATTGACAATGCTTTCACAATGCCATGAACTTGAAAATACTTTGTCACAATATAATTGTCGTTTGCTTTTTTCGTGTACCATCTGGTAACACCAAATCTCTGAAAAGGATGAAATTTGAATATTGAACAAGACATGTGCACCTGTGTTTAACATAAAACAGCATTATTGTATATGCTTATTCATGCAGGTTTGGACTTGATATTAAAACATATGCGACGTTCAGAGCTTCAATTGCTTGGCCAGATTTGCAAATCTCAGCGGGATCAAGAGTTAGATGCTATGTTTAAAGAATTGCCATTTGCTTTTTGCTGGTGCTATGCAGAAAATATTCCTATATTGACTATGAAGTAGATAGTTTGGTTGCAAATTAGCGGGTGAAATTTTCATTCTTTTTTTCAGTGTGTGGTACCGCTAGACGTATTTATGATCTAAATAAGACAGCTGTTAATGCCAAAACAACGACTTTGCAGGTCTTGACATACATGTAGTGATGAGTGCTACTAATTATTGATGGTTACCGCGTAGATTTATGAAAACACTTACATGATTGGGTTAAATTCTGTAATTCTGAACCACTTACTGAGTTGTACTGCAAAGAGGTAGTTAATCAAGTATTTGAAAGATATCATAGAAAACCCGCAAACATCCTCATTTATCTTGGACCCAAGGTGCATTCATTCGCAGAGCACGTTCAGTCGGATAGGCTCTGTCTCTCTTTTTACAATTCATGAATGACTTCTCCATTGAAGCATCAGCTCCACTGAACAAGTGGACAACACAATGACTTCGGATGATATTGTTTTTTTACACTATTAGTTCCTGCTCTTTAAAAGCTGAATACTCATAGGCGTTTATAAGGAGCTGATATGACACATATTTATATGAAAACAAACAATGGTAACCAGAATACTACCACCCGCTTTAAATTCAGTCATGTTTGGGATATAGAGCTTATGTCGTGGCGTGTAGTCCGTTGTCCCTGCGTGCATCCGTAAACAATTGTTTGTGTACGCAATAAAGTCTTTAGTTCTGATCGTATCTAAATTTAACTTATGCAGCTGTTGGATATTCATGTGAGCTCAGTTCCTTTAAAAAGAGATCCGCTTATGCACGACTGGATTATTGTCCTTGAAATTGCCAAATTTGCTATAAAACTGCTTGTTTACGCAATAAAGTCTCCATTTCTTTTCCGATCTTCACCAAATTTGTACAGTAGTTAGATATTTATGACAGCTCGATTTCTTTTTGAAAATAGGCCAAATCAACCCATGCATGACATTATATTAATTCAACTTGTGAACACAAAAGTCTCCATTTCTTTTCCGACATTCACCAAACGTTTGCTTATTCAGATTCCCTTTGTTGCTCATACATACATGCTTTGATTTGAAAATGACCAATAGAACCAAGCCAGTAGAGCATATACCCTCATGTGCCTCTTGCTCAAGCAAATACGTCCGATTACATTGCCAGACAAGTTTTGTTCCTTACACATATTTTCCGGAAACTGACAAAATAGATTGTATTTGCTGACAAGCATGTCCATTTAGCAAAGATACAAAATGTTGAACATGGAAATATGCTATCCTTGTTCACAAATGATAGATGAGCTTGCTCTGTCTATAGCTATATATTGTTGTCTGATCAACATGTGTATTTCATAATATTTTGAAAAATTGATAAAAGAAAACCTTGTTTAACATCTCTCTATTTGATGCCTGATATAAGTCAGTAGTTTAAATACTTGTCAGAAAAACAAGAACTTGTACTTTAGAATAGCATACTACAGGTCACAAGATTGGCCATCTATTTATATAATCTTGCACATAAAAGTTAAATTGAGTATGCACAAGTTTAAGATTTGAACGCTGATAATAAGTTCAGTGTCTAAATGATGCAATATGCATCAACTCTTATGTAGTGTAGCAATATTTCATATTTCAAGAGAAAAAGTGAAAAGGCAACGTCTATCTTGGAGGCCATCTTTGATTATTAAATCTGGGTATGTGAGGTTGATTATCTGTCCAATTGCTATATAAATATAGTCAACAATGTTTTCCGTTAAAACTTCAAGAAATACATGAGTTTGCTTTGTAAAAACTCATCCAATCTCTAAATGACCTTGACCTTGATCTATCCTGTGACCATATCTGATTTAAATTTGAAATTTAGTGCAACGGGAATTGTTTCAGTGAACAAATGTGGAAATATGCATGAAAACATTAATACTCTAGCAATAAGTTATTATTTCATGAAGAAAACTGAAACTGGAAACCAGATTGGAAACCATCTTGGATTCTGAAATCCGTGTTTGTGAAAGTCATTTAACTATCAAATGCCTTTAATTGTATCATACCGATCATCTGTGACAATTTTTCTCAATGCAATCATTTCAATGAAGACTTTTTACAATATGCATGAAAACTTGCATACTGTAGCAATATTTCATTGTTCATGTAGAAAAATGGAACTGGTTGCCCTCTTGGACGCCACTTTGATTATGAAGTCACCTAGTGTTGTTCAAATAGCCAGATGGATTCATATACGTCGTTACTAAGTTAGTAATTGGTGAGATAATAGTTGATCACTCGGAACCGTCACGGTCAGCAGAATTAGAACTTCACCTACTTTATTTTAAATGCACTTGCTCTGTAACGTCAAATTAACAATGTCGCAGCCAAATTCAAAATTGTCGGTTGTAACTGGTTTTGGATCAAATATTTAAACAAAATACATAAGATAAAGTGTTAAATAAACTTTGGCTCGTCCGCAACCCAAACATTTGGAACCAAGTTTGTTGCCAAAACGATGTGAAGTCCCTGATCAGACAATGCCTTCTAAGGCGGCGTCTGATCTGGGACATCACTTTTTTGCAATGTCAATTTTTATCGCCTATAGCGGTTAAATGTTTAAGAAAATGCGACCTCTTACGTAAATATAACCCGGCCATCAGAGAAAAAACGACCTCTACCAGTTCATCATTTATTCACACAGAGACTTGCATCCTGCAAATATATTGTACATACACTAAATAAAGGTTCAAATCAAGGTTTCTGCTGAAACATAAAAGAAACATGTTGTACAAAAATTTATGAACCTGTAACAGAGCATGACTTATACAATACAGTTTATATTATAACAAAGCTCCAGTTCTGGTGGTCCGGTATATTCAAAGAATAATACAAAATGGGTTCTATGCGGTCCAGCTGCTGGTCTAGGTATACACTGGTAATGTTAGTAATAAGCACATTTGATATCGTAGCGCGTTACATATTACGTTGGACTAAGTGTTTAACATAAACAGTATAAGCCGTATAAGTTCCAAAACTCAACTTACTTTTTGGTAGACTCTACTCCAGATCTAAAGGCTGTCAACGGCAAAATGTGAATAATTTCATTTTTTTTTCGAACGATGTTTACACTTTGTGTATATTTTTTAACCACTAAAATAGTTCATTTCGTCCTTGTCGAATGTAAAACTTGATCATTCTATTTAAATAACGGGCGGACATCATTCGCTCTCATTAAATGAGCATAATGTTTTCAGTTTTTCTTCTGAAACCATGTATGTACCACTTGCAAAAACTGCATTTACGTTTAAATTAGAAAACAACTATGAAGCTGTCCCAAACCACGTAAGTGTCAATTTACAGCAAATACAGCACAATGCAAGTATATTGGCCTTGCACCATATGTGTATGAGCGCACTTATTTGATTTCCAATCGTAGGACATTGAAATAGTATAGACCATTAACACTTGTTCTGTTTCGGACGTAACGTCTGATCAGGGTGTATATTGTTTGCAAACATCAGAGTAAGTTTAAATATGTCCTGTTTACCCCTATAAGGCATACACATGAAGGTCAAGACCACAACAAAGTATTTCAACATGTTAACCTGTTAAGGTCTACACAGTTTAAACGTACGAAGTATCAAAATCGTACATCTGAGATCAAACTGAATGTGCCGACTGTGTTGACCAATTACGAATAAAATTAGAACTTCGTTTAATATAAACTAATATAGATATTTTAAACAACGTTTACACGTTCCACAAAGCACAACCTTAGGTTTTAGTTTGGATATTTGTTCAAATGAAACTATGATTTCGACTTAATCAAGTTCGAGATTAAGAGGTTCGACTATCATTTAATCTTAAATGTGTCAATCCTTATCAAATAATATTTCACAACAAGTGGACTTAGATCAAAATATATTATAAATCGGTGCCTGGTCTAGTTGTTTTATATTTTGATTCGTTATTCGAGAAATGTTAAGCACATATTTCAATCGGAAGCAAACGACATTTTAGCAGACAACACTTGTCCACTGGCTCACGGTTTATAAGCCGTTGAATTATCGCGTAATATAAAAAAAGTTTCAATTTTCCATATATATTTAATTCATCTAGTAGCTTAATTTTGAATTTAAGTAGATTTGTTTCATTTGCAAAAACTCAGACCCGATGTCTAAAACTGATAACGAATGTTGAATATACAATGTATTACTTTTTAATACAAATGATAGCATTTTAAAACACAGACGAGATCATTGTTTAAGCAATGTCGTTCGTTGAGATATCTGGAATACTTAGATTAGTATTTCACCTCATATGCTATTTTATGTAGTGGTTGCATCGTACATAGTTGGCCGTAGTAGGAAATGATTGTGGTAGATTGACGTATTAAACGAAAGTTAACGTAGTTTTTTATGTTATAATAGTTAACCGCAGGGCAACGTAATAATACACGCCGTTCATATATATATATATAATATCGCGATTAGCAAAATCAAAGTCATGATATTTAAAATATACTTTTGTATATATCTGTTGTAAAAGTCAAACTATTACATATTGTCATGACATGAATTGCTTTCAAATATATAACCCAAACAACTGAAGGTTCAGTGAGTAGGACATATTACAACTTAACCAGACGTCGCATCGAATACACGTAGGCTGATTTCGGTCTAGGCTGCATGTTATGTCTTAAGGATGGGAATCGCACAGCGGCACTAAAATTGTAAAATAAAAATACTAAACAGCTTAGGGTCAGAATATGCTAAATCGAAAATAATACTTCTATCGGTGTGTCATTTACTGCTGTTGCAACTGCACTAACATTTCGACAGCCAGTAAAAAGAAGATGTCTTACTTGCAGTCACTCTTTAGGGCAGCGGGGTCGCCTAAATGCGCCGTTGAAAATAGTGCAGTCAAAGATCTGACGCCGCCTTTTAAGCCGGCGTCTGATCTGGGCCTGCACTATTTTACAACAACTTTTAGTCCCGTATTAACAGTTTCGGAATATAAAAAGACCATATTTAATCGTTTCTGTGATTTATGTCGTAAAAACATTTTATCCTAAAGCACTCCAAAGCGAGAATTTTAAATTTGGCGCCGAAAGGGTTCAGGGCTATTGTGACATAGAACTTGTACGACTGAGCAAACTCCCAGTCTGAGAATTTTAGTGAAAGTATCATAAGGAAAGAAAAAACTTATATCAAATGCATTTGAAAATATTGTGAACCACCGACCATCCGCTCCTTATAAATAAATGCTCCATTCCCACAATGTGTTCTAAATCGACCTGCTACATATGCGTCCAAAGGCGTGTCAATGGAATTAAAGGTTAATCAACCATTTATACCTGTTGGTATTGTCGTGTATTTGCACCTGTAAATGGTTTTTATTTTAAATTTATAATGTAGATCGGACGCCGTGTCGAAAACACGTGTTTTTTCTGAAGCTATATTGCTTCAAACGGATCAACTCCAACTTGAAAACAGGGGCACGTGAGGAAAACATAACATTCTGAAAAAAAGAATACATATTTGAAAAAACGGAAAGTGCATCGTCTATAAACTGTATATGCATTGTACTTTAACCTAACTTTTCAATGATAAGTCAATTATAGTGTTTTGAAATATGCACGGGACAGTGCACCTTTTTTGAGAATCTGCTCTATAGAGCTATAGGAATAAAATACATAGATTACCACCGCATTGCTTTTAGCCCTGCGGATTAGGAATTAATCGTGCACATTGTTCTAAAGTTATGAAACTTGGCACAAATGAAGTTCATATCAAGACAATAAAAATAAAGCACAGTGCCATTTCAG